>AWOL01S0017920.1:22738-38937 GCA_000715115.1 Nicotiana otophora
AACACCTCATAATTCTCATTTAGGCGAACAACCACATTTCATCTTCATACTATCACTTCATTAGTACTTTCAATTACATACAACATCATTATTTCATTGGTTCCCTTTTTGCCGTACATATTATTCTTCATTCATGGCACGGTGGCCATATCTTATATTCCATACTTTCATTTCATTACTTTCAATACTCATCATCAAATTTTAAACATCATTTCATTTCATTGGCTCTATTGGCCACAATCAAAACTTTCATTATTGGCACGGTGTCTACACTTTATATTCCCAGTTACTACTTTCACTTTCAAGCATCTTTATAAATTATCGACAACCATGAATCTCAAAGCACAACTTTTAGTACACCTATGAGTAGATAAGAGTCTTATGTACGTTGAGGCTTCTTACACAATTTGGCATAATAGTCTTCACTTGAAACGCTGCTTGGAGTCATAATATTTTTATACCCAACTCATGCTTTGAACACATTCCCGAAGGATAACATCATATGATAAGAGTATCCGAAATACATTTGAATATATACCTTTCAACACAAAGCTTATTTGGAATATTTGATTTATAAAGAATAACTCGGGACTTACAAGAGCATCATGGAATTCAATTTTATGAAAGAAGTTTAGCCAACATACCTCGCTTTGAGCTTTTCTTATATTACTACAACGTTCTGGAAATTCTAGCAATCTCAATCTATTTTGAGACATAATAAAATTGAACTATAATTAGGAAGATATTCATGGTCTCAGCTCATTTGAGAATTTTATAAAACACTAGGTGTGCAAATTTAACTACAAGGTTCTTCTACAAGATTTCTTTCACTCCACAACCTAAACTTTACTTATTTGAGCTCAACAATCTTCTCACAAACCTTATTAGTACAAGAATGTATAAATAATGCTCTTATACCCAAGAATCATACTCCAAATCAACCATCCTTTACCCAAATTCGAAATTAAAAATTAGGGTATGGAACATTACCTCTTAGATGAAGATCTTGTGATTAGCTTCCTTGATTCTTGAAGATTGGTACAAGATTGGATGATTATAATGTTAGGTTCCCTCCTTCTCTCTCTAAAATGCTCTTACCTCTCTCTAAAACCCTCAGAAAAATACCCCAAAATAAGCCCCGAAGGCTATTTATCAAAATGGGGTCGGGTTATGAAAATAGAAAAATTAACCCTCCGAAAGTAGGTCTGCGGTCGCATAATGGACCGCAGAATGGGTATGCGGGTCGCACAATACACTGCATAATCGATGCCCAGAAATGGGCTTCACTGGACAGGTCTGCGACCATTTTGCGATCGCATAACTAGTTCTGCAATCGCATAATGGTTCTACGATCGCAGAATTGGACGCAGATCGCATGTTTCAGCCTTTGGTAATTTGGTCGTAACTTCTTGTAGGAATATTCAAATGACAAACGATTAAAAGATTTAGCAACTAGACTCCAAGGGCTTTAATTTGATATGTAATACATCATATAACTCTTCATAACAAGAGATGTATGCTCGTTTAAAGTTAGGTCTTGTGCGAACTCACTTAAAACTTTATTCTATTATGAAAATTTCAACTTGTCTTAGCCTTGGGTCTCTTCTTAGACCATAAGTCATTCTTAGTTCACTTCATACATATATTATCAAGATCTATTGATATCATTCTTATAATATCCCTTGTCTGCACATAAAATAATATAATTAGCGCACATCAACTCTCTTACTAGCGCTCAAGTACTTCGAAATTTTTCGGGGTATTACAACTTTAAAGAAAACTGTAAGGCCAGATTTCAGTCACAGTACAAAAACAAAGTTTTCTCTGATAAAGTAACTACTGGTAGAGAACCTGGTCCCTCATATAAAAAAATGCATGATGCCTGCTTGGACCAGAAGATCCCTCATTCACCCCTTTCCTCATTACAAGGGACCCAAACCCGTTTGGGCTCCTAAGTCTAACTCCTGATTTTCTTGTGCAGGGAACACTGAAAGGAAGCACCTTACAATGGTACATACATAGTGGCTGCTCAAAGTACATGACTGAAAGTATAAATGATTTCCTTTCACTTAAAGCCCTGCAAGAAGGGAGTGTATCCTTTGGAAATGGAAACAAAGGATACATTGTAGGAGTTGGAAGGATTGGGAAGTCTCTCTCACACTCAATCGAAAATATGTACTACGTGAACGGGTTGAAGTACAGCTTGCTAAGTGTTTCCCAGATCTGTAACAAGGGAAACAAGGTGGAATTTGTGTCAAAAATATGTACAGTCACAAACCTAGTGACTGGTGAGGTGGTGCTAGTAGCAAACAAATACAAAAATATATATGTTGTTGAGTTTGAGTCTCTGCAAAATGGTGATCTCAATTGTCTAAGTGCTATTGATAATGATGTTGAATTATGGCATAGGAGGCTGGGTCATGCAAGCTTCACGTTGTTGAACAAATTGGTCAGGAAGGACCTGGTTCGTGGTCTGCCCAAGTCAAGTTTCAAGGATCACAAAGTGTGTGATGCATGTGTAAAAAGCAAGCAAGTCAGATCCTCATTCAAGCCCAAAAAGGAAGTCAGTACCTCAAGGTCACTTGATCTTCTTCACATGGATCTATGTAGACCCATCAGGGTGGCAAGCAGGGGAGGAAAGAAATATATCTTCGTTATAGTTGACGATTACTCCAGATTCGCCTGGACTCTATTTCTGAGAACCAAGGATAAAACCTTTGAAGTGTTTGTTGCCTTCGTCAAAAGGATTCAAGTGAAGATGGGTAATAATGTAGCTTGCATCAGGTCTAATCATGGGACAGAGTTTGACAATGCCAAATTTGATGAGTTCTGTACTGAAAATGGTATCACTCACAGTTTTTCGGCTCCAAGAACACCTCAACAAAATGGTGTTGTGGAGAGGAACAATAGAACTCTTGAAGACATGGCAAGGACAATGTTGATTGACAGTGGGATCGCAAAGGATTTCTGGGCAGAAGCGGTCAATACTGCTTGCTACTTGGTGAACAGGTGCATGATCAGGTCCCTTCTGAACAAAACTCCATATGAACTTCTGAATGGAAGGAAGCCCAAGTTGACACATCTAAGGACTTTTGGGTGTAAATGTTTTGTCCTCAATAATGGAAAGGAAGCTCTTAGAAAATTTGATGCCAAAAGTGATGAAGGAATCTTTCTGGGATACTCATCCCAAAGAAAAGCTTACAAAGTATACAACAAAATGACTCAATGTATTGAAGAGAGTATTCATGTGATCTTTGATGAATCTCACCTCCCTTGTGAGAAGGACAGATGTGTTGACCAAGATGGAGAATCTTTATCTGTTCCGGGTGAAATTATTGACATGGCAAATGGAAAGGCAGACATGATGAGTCATGTCAAGGAATCCAGTGAAGATGATGCAAATACATCTCCATCCATTGGAGAGGAACCTGATCCCACGATCACAACATCTAAAGCTGAAAATAGAGTTGTTGATGCAGTCCGAGGTACTCCACTTGCTGAAGTAAGAAGCATCCAAGAACCTCAGTTAATTATACCTGAGTCCTCTACAAATGAGATTCAAGTACCAAACTTGAAGCACAATAGTTCACATCCTCTTGACAACATAATCACCCCTCTTGACTCAAATGTTCAAACCAGATCAAAAGCCAAAAATTCACTTGCCTTTTCAGCCTTTCTTTCTCAAATAGAGCCCAAAACATCAAAGAAGTGTTGAAAGATGCAGACTGGATCATAGCCATGCAAGAGGAGCTGCATCAATTTGAAAGAAACAAGGTATGGCATCTGGTCCCTCGACCTACAGATCGAACTATCATAGGAACCGGGTGGGTATTAAGGAACAAACTTGATGAGTTTGGAAATACAACAAGAAACAATGCAAGGCTTGTATTTCAAGGATACAACCAGAAAGAAGGGATCGATTATGATGAAACATTTTCTCCAGTTGCTCGAATGGAAGCCATTAGAATTCTTATTGCCTTTGCATCTCATATGGAGTTCACAATCTTCCAAATGGATGTCAAAAGTGCATTTCTAAATAGTTATCTGAAAGAAGAATTCTATGTCAAGAAGCCTTCTAGTTTTGAGAGTCACGAGCATCTTGAGCATGTGTTCAAACTGGACAAGGCATTGTACGGGCTAAAAAAGGCTCCCTGGGATTGGTATAAAAGGTTGTCAAAATTCCTTCTAGAAAATAGATTTACAAGAGGAAAAATTGACAACACTCTTTTTCTGAAGAAATGAGGGAGGAACTTGCTCATTGTTCAGATATATATTGATGATATCATCTTTGGATCCACATTTGACTCTCTTTGTGAAGAATTTGCAAAACTCATGGGGAGTGAGTTTGAGATGAGTGTGATGGGAGAATTAAATTTCTTTCTAGGACTTCAAGTGAAGCAATCTCAGAAAGGAACATTGATAAGTCAGCAGATGTACATCAAGGAATTGTTGAAAAGGTTTGACATGGAAGCATCAAAAGTCATCAACACCCTTATTGCCACAGCTACTCGTCTAGACATGGATGAACCTGGTTCCCCTGTAAATCAGACCATGTATAGAGGGATCATAGGGTCACCCTTGTATCTCACTACAAGCAGACCAGACATTGTGTTCAGCGTGGGCCTTTATGCAAGGTTTCAATCCAATCCAAAGGAATCTCATCTGAAGGTTGCCAAGAGAATATTGAGATATCTCAAAGGAACGCAGGACCTGGTTCTCTACTATCCCTCACGTGATAGCTTTGATCTTATTGAGTATGTTGATGTTGATTATGCAGGATATCTAGTGGACAGGAAAAGCACGTCTGGAATGGCACATTTCCTGATTCTTGCCTAATCTCGTAGGGTACAAGGAAGCAAAACTCAGTGGCACTCTCAACTGCAAAAGCAGAATATGTAGCAGTTGCTTCTTGCTGTGCTCAATCGATGTGGATCAAGCAGCAGCTGGAAGACTTTTGAGTGTTCTCAGATTGTGTGCCTCTCCTATGCGAAAATACAAGTGCACTCAATATGACCAAAAATCCAATCCAACATAAGAGAACCAAGCACATTGACGTGCGTCACCACTTCCTTAGAGACAATGTTGAAAAAGGGCTCATTTGCATGAAATTCTGCAGCACAGAAGATCCGATAGCAGACATATTTACCAAGGCCTTGAGTAGAGAACATTTTGAAAGAAATTGTCTGGCACTGGGATTGATAAAGCAGAACTGAGAACCTGGTCCCTCGATGATTGGCTATGAAAGACATGTTCAGGTAAAATTATCTAAAAAGTATTTTCTGGCAAAGTCTTACTCATCTCTATACCGTTACAGGTAGACAGGCATGATGATTACAGAGCAAATAGGTTGTTGATGCAGTATGCGTTGGTAAAAAGGGCAAAGCTTACAGATGCAAGATTAGTCAGGGAACCTGGTTCTCCTAACACAGGTTAGTAGTTTCGTTGTTCTCTCATACATAATTTTGAACGGTAAAACTGGTGCCACGTCATCAGTGCGTCAGTTTCTTTTCCTTGCATCTTGTGAACCCAAACGTTTCACCCGTTAATAATCGACCCGACTCCCAAAACTGCCGCTCTTTCTTAAACGGTCCCTCATCCATCATAAATACATCTATCACTGTCACAACCCCTCCCATCAAATTTCAAAACCCTATTCTTCTGCCTCTCTTCAAACTACCAAATTTCTTCTCTTCTTCTCACCATGGCCGAAAATCAAACAACCTCGAGTGTTCCAAATGACATCCCCATTGAGTCCTCACCTGTTGAAACACTGATATTAGGCTCTTCACCCTACACCATTGCTAACCAAAATCCTAGGACAGTGTCACCCCCACATTCTTTCTCCTCTCCTACCCACTCGAGTTCTGGTTCTCATAGGAGTCGCAAAATCTTGACTCCCAAATGATTTGTAGCCCAGAGCCCTTCTCCTACTTCGCTGAAAAAAGAGGATGAACAGAGCATTGCTGACAAAGAAGAAGATTACGAAATTTCAAGTTTGCCTATGAACAAAGGGTCAAAGGTAGATCAAACTGATACTTCCGAGAAGTTTGACTCAACAAAGGCTGCTCCTGATCTTGTGTCCATGGGTAACACTCCTTCGTCTACTATGTTCTCCATGGATGTACAAGAGAAATAGGCAATAGAGAACATGTTGTCTATAGCTCATGCGTGGGTTGTTATAGAAGGAGGTGATGATGGTGTTGGGACTCAGGGGGAAGAGTCTAAGACTTTAAAATGGGGTAGAGAGCTTGTGCCTATTGAACAGTCGGCACATGACAATACTACTGGGGTCCCAGATGACGGACTTGATCCCTCCTTAGAGGATCCAACTCAGGGGTCCTCTCAAGAGCCCCAGGTCAGTATTGATCCTGCTCTCTCCCCTCATTTTGATATTGAGCCTTTGTCTGTGGTTATGCCTGAGATGAGATCTGATTCTGAAGAAGTAGTTTAGGAAAGTGAAGAGGATTCTGATAATATGCCAATTGCTAGTTTGACTAGGCGTAGACCAATGGTTACTCAAGAGTCTACTCCTAAGAGACCTACTACAAGGTTTCAAAGGAAGGAGGCTCTTGAGTCTGCACTTAAGAATAGCCAAGCTAAGTCAAGGAGAAGCAAATTAGTGAAAGATGGGAAAGTTGTGAGCGAGAAAACAATGCTAGTTGTGAATGTGGATGATGAAGTAAAAGAGAAACCTAGTTCCTTGACTAGAAAGCGCTCACAGAAGCATGGTCTCCCCAAGCCTAAAGGGGATCTTTTGTGTCTGCTGAAAGTCTGAACAAGTCTGATGATGTTGTTGCTAGTGAAAATGTGGTGAAAGAATCTGGTGATAATTTGGTAGAAGAGTCTGCTACCAGGGTGATGGATGAATTGGGTGAAAAGTCTGTGAAGTCTAATGAAAAAGGAAAGAATGTTTGCAAGTCTGCTAAGAGAAAAGCTAATACGGATGAGGAACCTGGTTCCTCAAAGAAGGCCTGAGTGGGTGATCTAAGGAGTGTTGGGAAAGAGAGGTTAAGAAGTCAAAAGGTGTTGTGGGGCCGCATATTTTCCCCTGATATCTTCGAAGATGCTAGTATGAGACGACTGGTTGAGATATTTGAGTTCCAACAGTGGACACATTTGTTCACAAATGATGCTCTAATGGTGTATGAAGAGGAAGTTCAAAGTTTCTATGCTGACCTTTTAAAAGTTGATGATGATCACATTTGTGTGTTGGTGAATGGAGTTAATATGGTTATGGACTCTGCCTTGTTGGGGTCCATTCTTGGTGTGCCTGCTGAAGGGTTGTCTAATATTCATGGATCTTGTTCTCAAAATTTCAAAAATGCCATATTAAAGGACAGAGCAGTTCAGCAGGGGGAACGGGTTCAGAAGAAGGCCCTCCTTCCTGTATACCAACTGCTATTTGAGATGGTGAACAAGGTACTGCTGCCTCGAGCTGAGAGAAGATCTATCACCTCTCGTGCAGATCTGTTCCTCACGGAAGCACTGGACAACTTCACTACCATCAATCTGCCTGGGATTATGATAGAGCACATGAACAAAGTGGCAGACTTTAAAGATGGTAATCATGGGCTGCTGTATGGGTTCCTTCTCACCAGGGTCTTTAAGTACTTCAAGGTTCCTCTAGGACAAGCTAAAGTGGGCACAAAGAAGCAAACTTTCTCCAAAGCTACTCTTGAAGAATGTGAGTGTATCGAGAAACTTGGAGGGGTTGGAAGCACTTCTACCGTATCTCAGCCGATCAATGCTCAGAACAGTGCTACCTCAGAGATAAGGAAACTAAAAACAAGGAATGCTATACTTGAGACTCAGTTAAGTCAGCTATAGGAGGCACCTGGTTCCAGTTGTTCTCAAGGAGAAGAGGTTGCTCATCTAACAAAAGAGAATGCTGAGCTCAAGAAACAAGTGGAGAACCTGAAAGTGAGACTGCTCAACGAGAAAATGTCAGTAAATGCTCGAATGGATTTAGTCCTCCAAGCCCATTCTAAGCCATCTCCTTCCAGTGCTCCCTAAACAGTGTCCCTTCAGTGTCCAGTATTTAGTCAGTCTATTCCCTCAGTGTCAGATTTTATGATGATGTTTGTGGTGTTTTTCTTTTTGGTCAAAACTGTGGATGGTGGTAGTAACATTGACTCTGCTCCTGTTGAAAAATCCAAATTAATGCTAATGCCAGCTTTTCCATTTTTGCTAACTATGCCTTGTCTTTATGATATGTTTTTAGTCATATTGTGTGCACGCAAGTGGCATGAGTTATCTCAAGCTAGACTTCTTTTTGCTATATACTTGTTGCTCTTCTTTTTATTATTCCAAAAGGAGGAAGATTAATGTGCATAATTGATTAATGAGCACTGATTAAAGGGGGATACAAACTCAGGGGGGAAACTTAAGGCTTTTCTAGTTCACTGTCTGGTTCTGTGCGGTCTTTTTCTGGGATGTTAAATTATAAGGTTGTCATCATCAAAAAGGGGGAAATTGATAGGTTACAAGCACCTTGCTTTATGTTTTGATGATCTAACAAACTTACTGTCAAGAACCAGATAAGGAACCAGTTACATATCCTCAAGACATTAAGATCGAAAGGTTCCAGCTTGGAATATGCTTCGACTCTTCAGAGTCATAGGAACAATAGAGGGAACAGATAACTATCGTTTCCCGAGGAAATTGTACAAGTCAACTGCCCCAGTTATAAAGTTTCTGCTGCACACGCTACAGTGCAGAAATAGTGCAACAATCAACTTTATGGGGAGTGTCTTTTACCTACCTTGCTTACATCATCCTAGTGATGTCACAAATGCATATTTAACATCAAGGAAGGTAAAACAAATTACTTGTTCACTTAGAGAAATCATCAAAGCTCTCACACGGTCATTGATCATCAAGCAATCAATTCTCAAGTGCATTAAGAACAAAGAACACACTACTACGGACCAGTTCCCCACTTCAAGTCATTGTATGTCCTTAGTTGAGTTGTAACTTTTTAATAGTTCTTCAATTGTAATTCCTACTTAGCTTGTTTATAAGTATTTTGTAGGAAACCCTTTGTAAACCTTAAACCTTTGTGTTTGAGTCTTGGCTAGAGTTAGTCTGAGTTGTAAAGTTTTTGTAATAGAGTTATTACAAAGTAGCTTGTAATAGAGTATTACAAGTTAGTGAGGGATTAAGAGATTAATTCCTAGGTTGCAGAGGTTGTAATCTAAAAGTTGCTCAATAGTGAAGTTGAAATCCTACAAGGGTAGGTCGTGATTTTTAATCCCGTTGAGCTGGGAATTTTCTATATAAAATTCCTCTTGTCATCTACTTAATGCAGTGTGCATGTGTTCTAGTGGAACTGATAGGGAATTTGGTTCTCTATAGAGTTTGGTGGACCCTTATATTCTATCAGCTAGGCCGTTTCTCCCCAATGTATGTAGGTTGACATAGAAATGTGAAATCACCATGTGTGTGACATGGCGTTCGATCTCCGCCGGATTAGGTATGACCTCTCACCATAATGTTGTGTGCGTCGACATGGTCTTTTCTAGCAATCAATTCATCCCAAACAAGAGGAATAGTCTCAGCATAATATAAAAGAAATTTGTCCCTCAATCATCTCCTACACCGACATGTGTAATTTTGGGATTGGGCCTTTATAATCCACCCTTCTGCGGTGAACTAATGATACACCCAAATATGTTTCATATAAAGCATTTCGTAAAATCCTTCTCCTTTCATTTGTCCCTTGGGACATACATCCTCATTATCATTTGGCACAAATGGCCACATTTCATATTTCATACTTTCACTTGCCATGGGTCGACATAAAACACAATGATATGTAAAACTTTAGAAAATCATAGCTTTAATACGTGAATAATAAGAGCCTTAAACATACTGAATTTCTTCCAAAAGGGGAGCATAGTGATTTGCATTTGAAATATGAATTTAAATCATAAGCATTTGATGTAACAGTCATACTTGAGACATTTTCCTAAAGGGGAGCATAATATGATAGGAGAAATTGGTACATGACATGAGTACATAATTATGTGGGTAAATCAATCATTGGAAGCAATTCAGAACAATAGGAATAGGAGCTTGGACAAACCATGCTTGGAATTTACAAGGGATACATGGATTCTGATTCTATAGAAGGAATTTAGCTAACATACCTTAATTAAGCTTTTCTTAGGATTCCTACAAAGTTTCTCTACTTGAAACATTTTAATCGATAGCAATATAATTAAATTGAACCATTATTAGAAGGATTCTCATGATATAGGTCTTTTGGGCATTTCATCGAACACCTAACATGTGATTTTGACTACAAGGTTCTATAATGGAAATTCCTTAACCCCGCAACCCATTTCCAAGAAAACAATCAATCTACAATATTCCTTCAACTCTCAACAACCTCCATTGGCACATGCATGCCCAATCATTTACTTCCAATTTACAAGAATCACAACACCCATTCTTCACACACACCCGTATTCGAGATTGAGGGCTTATGGCTTCCGATCATTATCCCATAAGCCATGAAATAATAAAATCTTACTTAAATAGTTGAAGACCTTGAGAGTATCTCCCTTGAATATCCAAGATAGAGTAAGGGATTAAAGAGTAAAACGCATGGATCTTCTCCCTCGAAGCAGGATACCACCAAAGAGGATTTGGCATCCACCACGGATCAGCTCCGGGTGATGAAGGATAAAGCTAACAAATGGTCTCGAATGAATGATGAGCTCCAAGCACAACTAGACTCGGCCATCACGAAATGCGATGCTCTCGTCCATGAATACACCGCGCTGAAGTCCAAGTTTGAAGTGGCTTCGAACGAGGCCTCCAAAGTTCAGGACATGCTGGCCCAGTACAAAAAATAATGTAGAGGTAGCCGAGGCTCGTGTGATAACAAAGGCCAAGTATGTGAAGTGGTTGTTTAGGAGGGGGAACCTTGAGGGGATTCATGCTCGGGGGATCAATCTAGAGGCCGAGATCGAATATTTGAAGAGGAATGAGGCCGAGGACGAAGAGAGATATCAGCCCGATGGTTTGGGCAACGAGTCGGGCTCCGGTGAACACTAGGCGGGAAATGCCTTAGTTTATTTTTTGTTTTACCTTGTATATTATTTTTTGTTTTGTTCATAGTTCCTCTGTAAATATATTTTGGTATATATATAAGAAATTTCTCTTCGGCTATACATCGTGTCCTTTACTTTTCAGTATTTGCTTATGTTCAAGACTTATAACTTGTGTTTCACTCTTCAAATTATGCCATCGATGCCTTTGCATAGAATTTGACATAACTTAGACTTTCCGTTCCCCCAAAGCCCGGATGAGGCCTAGGTTAAGTTATATATTCGAATTTCTTTGACTTTGGAGGTTTCGATACAAAGCGAAGTCTTTGTTAAAATATTTGAACATTTTAACCGTATACGATTATTCTTTGCCGAAGGTGGCTCTTTTAATGGCCGGGTCTGAAGTAATCTTTCATAGATTAAAAAACCTGTAAGTACCTTAATTTTTATGTACAGACTCAGATACCTCCAAGCGATTTAAGTTGGCCATAGCCTTTGGTGTATGGGCCCTACCTAGTAGGGTCGGTGCCTTCAGGATTTGGTAGCCCGAATTCCCCAATCTTATTATCGGGTAGTAGTCCTCGGTTCGGGGAGGCCCGTAGGCTTAAGGGTTTTGAACCCAATATTCATTCTAAGTAACTTAACGATAATATTAATGGTGCAAATGTAAACCGATAAAACATGAAAGGCAAACTTCTTTTATTACTTTATACATATTGTAAATAATCTAAGGTACAAAAGCTATCTGCCATGGTGAGAATGAGCTACACGGGCACCGTTTATTTGACCGTTTGACCCTTATAATTAATTATAATATTAAAGCCTTGGCTTTCAATATCGAATAAGATGCCTTCTAACTTTCCGAACTTAGGACTTCGATTCTTGTCTTAGGACGTGATGGACCCCTATTATTCGAGACCAAATTTTGAGGGCTCGAATACTATTGGTCTGATACAAATGATCTGCGGTCCCCGACCTTCGGCTAGTCTTCAAAACTAGGGTAGCACTTTTTAATGTTTCCTCATTAAAAAACTTTCCGTTAAAGAAATCAATGAGATCAAACCAATTGTAATGAATGATTAGGACTAGATTTGCAATGGACATTTTGAAATCAGATCTGATACATCCCTCAGAACGGGCTCGATTACAACTCTATAAACAAGCAGCTGAAGAACACTTTGAACAATAGCTAAAGAACAAAAATTAACTTTATTGCTTTGATATGCGTGCCAACAATGGTCCTTAAAATATAAAAGTTCTCTCCTTTATATAGCAGGAGAGTTTTAATCATAGTACAAGTCTAAGTAAGGTAAAAATCTTTTTCTTCCGGTAAATGTTGATATGCAGTTGATATCTGGCGAGATTTGCTCTGTAATATCCGATTAAGGACGGATATTTTGGCCCCTCAATTTCCCTGTCTAACTGTCTATCCCTTAGCGTCGGTTCTTTATCCTGCTTGAGCTCAATGCTTGGTCGTGTCCGGTTCTCCATTCGTCCTCCCCAAGCCCTGGTTCGTAGAAGCCTTCGGCTTTAACCGAGGACTTATCAGGCTGCGCTGCTCTCTCATTTCCTTACCCGGAAATCGTGGGTAATGATTATCCCCGATTTTACCCGTACACACCCTCACCAAAGCATAGGTATATATATGATTATGCCTCCGCTCACTGTTGGTATGTCAAACTCCGGATGGCGAATCCTGCCCAAGCGCTAATCAAAAGACTAAAAGACCTGATGCGGCGTGCGTACCGATCAACAATAATAATAAGCCAATAAGGCCTTCTGCGACGTTCAGTCTGATCCATAATAATAATAATAATAATAATAATAATAATAANTCAAATTATGCCATCGATGCCTTTGCATAGAATTTGACATAACTTAGACTTTCCGTTCCCCCAAAGCCCGGATGAGGCCTAGGTTAAGTTATATATTCGAATTTCTTTGACTTTGGAGGTTTCGATACAAAGCGAAGTCTTTGTTAAAATATTTGAACATTTTAACCGTATACGATTATTCTTTGCCGAAGGTGGCTCTTTTAATGGCCGGGTCTGAAGTAATCTTTCATAGATTAAAAAACCTGTAAGTACCTTAATTTTTATGTACAGACTCAGATACCTCCAAGCGATTTAAGTTGGCCATAGCCTTTGGTGTATGGGCCCTACCTAGTAGGGTCGGTGCCTTCAGGATTTGGTAGCCCGAATTCCCCAATCTTATTATCGGGTAGTAGTCCTCGGTTCGGGGAGGCCCGTAGGCTTAAGGGTTTTGAACCCAATATTCATTCTAAGTAACTTAACGATAATATTAATGGTGCAAATGTAAACCGATAAAACATGAAAGGCAAACTTCTTTTATTACTTTATACATATTGTAAATAATCTAAGGTACAAAAGCTATCTGCCATGGTGAGAATGAGCTACACGGGCACCGTTTATTTGACCGTTTGACCCTTATAATTAATTATAATATTAAAGCCTTGGCTTTCAATATCGAATAAGATGCCTTCTAACTTTCCGAACTTAGGACTTCGATTCTTGTCTTAGGACGTGATGGACCCCTATTATTCGAGACCAAATTTTGAGGGCTCGAATACTATTGGTCTGATACAAATGATCTGCGGTCCCCGACCTTCGGCTAGTCTTCAAAACTAGGGTAGCACTTTTTAATGTTTCCTCATTAAAAAACTTTCCGTTAAAGAAATCAATGAGATCAAACCAATTGTAATGAATGATTAGGACTAGATTTGCAATGGACATTTTGAAATCAGATCTGATACATCCCTCAGAACGGGCTCGATTACAACTCTATAAACAAGCAGCTGAAGAACACTTTGAACAATAGCTAAAGAACAAAAATTAACTTTATTGCTTTGATATGCGTGCCAACAATGGTCCTTAAAATATAAAAGTTCTCTCCTTTATATAGCAGGAGAGTTTTAATCATAGTACAAGTCTAAGTAAGGTAAAAATCTTTTTCTTCCGGTAAATGTTGATATGCAGTTGATATCTGGCGAGATTTGCTCTGTAATATCCGATTAAGGACGGATATTTTGGCCCCTCAATTTCCCTGTCTAACTGTCTATCCCTTAGCGTCGGTTCTTTATCCTGCTTGAGCTCAATGCTTGGTCGTGTCCGGTTCTCCATTCGTCCTCCCCAAGCCCTGGTTCGTAGAAGCCTTCGGCTTTAACCGAGGACTTATCAGGCTGCGCTGCTCTCTCATTTCCTTACCCGGAAATCGTGGGTAATGATTATCCCCGATTTTACCCGTACACACCCTCACCAAAGCATAGGTATATATATGATTATGCCTCCGCTCACTGTTGGTATGTCAAACTCCGGATGGCGAATCCTGCCCAAGCGCTAATCAAAAGACTAAAAGACCTGATGCGGCGTGCGTACCGATCAACAATAATAATAAGCCAATAAGGCCTTCTGCGACGTTCAGTCTGATCCATAATAATAATAATAATAATAATAATAATAATAATAATAATAATAATAATAATAATAATAATAATAATAATAATAATAATAATAATAATAATAATAATAATAATAATAATAATAATAATAATAATAATAATAATAATAATAATAATAATAATAATAATAATAATAATAATAATAATAATAATAATAATAATAATAATAATAATAATAATAATAATAATAATAATAATAATAATAATAATAATAATAATAATAATAATAATAATAATAATAATAATAATAATAATAATAATAATAATAATAATAATAATAATAATAATAATAATAATAATAATAATAATAATAATAATAATAATAATAATAATAATAATAATAATAATAATAATAATAATAATAATAATAATAATAATAATAATAATAATAATAATAATAATAATAATAATAATAATAATAATAATAATAATAATAATAATAATAATAATAATAATAATAATAATAATAATAATAATAATAATAATAATAATAATAATAATAATAATAATAATAATAATAATAATAATAATAATAATAATAATAATAATAATAATAATAATAATAATAATAATAATAATAATAATAATAATAATAATAATAATAATAATAATAATAATAATAATAATAATAATAATAATAATAATAATAATAATAATAATAATAATAATAATAATAATAATAATAATAATAATAATAATAATAATAATAATAATAATAATAATAATAATAATAATAATAATAATAATAATAATAATAATAATAATAATAATAATAATAATAATAATAATAATAATAATAATAATAATAATAATAATAATAATAGTAATAAAGCCACTATGGCATGCTGTGGCGTGTAACCCGATTCACAATAACACTCACAACACGGCTCTCAGGCCCACCTCAATCATAAATCTCTTAAGTCTCAAGAGCTCACAATCTCGTACCACTCAACCCAAACAATGATAACATGTGATGTAATAGTGAATAATGAATGGAGACTGAGATATGATATGCAAATGAAGAATCATGACTGAGTATACAATTACAGTTAGAGAAAATAACTCTAAACAACATAAATAGCCTCATTATTTCTAACATGAATCACAGGTCAATTACTCTAACAAGTTGGAATTACACGGATAGAACAACATATAACAGCAAAACAAGTCTGGTCATAGTCTAATAGTCAACTTGAATCATGATTACCCCGATGCACGCACACACATTCGTCACCTAGCATGTGCGTCACCCCAAGCCATCTCTTATAACATAGTTCCCAGGGTCAAATACCCTTAAATCCAAACTTAGATATGTTACTTACCTCGAACAAGCAAAATTTAATACCGAGCAAGCCAAACAATACTCTAGAAACGCCATCCCGCGCGTATAAACCTCCGAACGGCTCGAAACTAGCCAAAAGAAACTGACAAATATCAAATAATGCCTAAGGAAACAATCCCAAATGATAAAGGTCGAGTCTTTACACATTTACTCAAAGTCAACAAACAAGTCAAACCCGGGCTCGCACCTCGAAACCTGACCAAACACATAAAATCCGACAATTCATTCAATTACGAGTCCAACCATACTAATTTCACTCAGTTTCGACTCCGAATCGATGTTCAAAATTCAGAAATTTACTTAGGAAAGATTACACAACCCCCCC
>AWOL01S0017923.1:0-15113 GCA_000715115.1 Nicotiana otophora
TAAAACGCGGGATGCTATTTCGGGAAAAATATTTTCTTTAAATAAATTGTGAAGGCTCCCGCGATGGTATAAGGAAATGAGATATTGTGAATTTGTTTATGATTTGGGACTACGAGGAGGTGCCTCGGTAGTGCCCTTATTGATATTGATTTATGGTCATAGTTGCCTTCGATTAATTGTTGTGATTTTCATAAAGTTGAAGGAAATTCTGTTTTGATTCCACGAGATATTATTTGTAATTATTTGGTGTCATTAAATGTGATATATTATTTGATTCATTTTCAATGTCATTTTATTTTACTACATTGATAAACACTTTACCATGCCATTATTATATTCCAATAGGGCCTCACCTGACCTCGTCACTACTCTACCGAGGTTAGGCTTGGCACTTACTGGGTACCGTTGTGGTTTACTCATACTACGCTTCTGCACATCTTTTTGTGTAGATCCAGGTACATTTTTACCAGCCTAGACGTCAATGAGTTACCTGCGCACGGAGACTTTGAGGTATATCTGCCAGCATCCGCATACTCAGGAGTCCCCTTCTATCATTTTATGTTGCTTTCTTATATTTTATTTAGACCTTGACATATAGAGACATTGAGAATAAATTCTTAGAAGCTTGTGACTTATTTCTACCGGGTGTTGGGAGTTGAAATTGTTTGAATTATAGTTTATTTATTTCATATATTTATTATTATTCCGCATTGATGGTAAGCACCCTCCACTTCCAACCAAGAGGTTGTGAGTTCGAGTCACCCCAAGAGCAAAGGTGGGTAGTTCTTGGAGGGAAGGATGCCGAGGGTCTATTGGAAACAGCCTCTCTACCCCAGGGTAGGGGTAAGGTCTGCGTACACACTACCCTCCCCAGACCCCACTAGTGGGATTATACTGGGTTGTTGTTGTTGTTGTTGTTTGTATTCCGCATTGATAGGCTTACCTAGTCTTAGAGACTAGATGCCATCACGACATCCTACGGAGGGAATTTGGGGTCGTGACACTTTGTGTTCTAATACTCTATTTATGGAATAAATTTATGTATTCTAAGATTTTATTTTTAACTTGAATAAAAGTTTTACTCATATGACGAATTTAAAAAATAATTGAATTAGATTCTCTTGCTAAATAATTAATTAAAAGATTTAATAATTTAGTTGTAACATAAAAATAATTTATTCTATGTTGATTCAAATCTTAATATTAGTTCATATCTTGTTTTATATATTTAATCTAAATTATAATTTTATACACTATAAATTTTATTTTCAAAGAGTAAAAGATTGATATGATATTTCACTTTGGATCTTTATGTTTGTAGAAACATTAGTAATATTGACTCTTACCAACTATTGTTTTTATCTTTTTCACACATTTATATTCTTAAATATTTTCTTAAGTGTTGTTTAATAATTGGGTGTTTTTCAATATTACACGAAAATTGATTAAAAATATTATTTGAGTAGAAAAATAGTTCAAATATAATATAAAAATATATTATCATGGTTTTTTTGTTTCAATTTTAACTCTTTATGCAGTCTATTTAATATTACTTTTTTTTATATTGGACATTATGTAGTGGTAATGTATTGCCAATACGGAGGATTCTTATGAAATTAATTTTATTAAACCTCCCTAAATATTTTTAATAAGAATTTAATACATAATATTTTTAAAATCTTAAATATTAAAAATTAGCAAAGAAGGTATTGTAGTCCAAAAAATAGGTTATTGCAATTATATCTTTTCCCTATGAGTTCTTCCGTTTAATATTTTAGTATATTAATATTGTATTTATTATTTTATAATAATATAGGTTCTCCTTTTTCTAGATGGATTTGAACAATATAATACATTCTCAAATTTAATTAGTAATATGACACTATAATACGTTTTTGAATTAAATTAGTAATATGAATTTTTAAGAAGTTTATCCTAAAAGTAATAGGATTACATGACTAAAGATATTTACTTGTTTAATTTTATATGAATTAGACAGCCAAAAGTAATTATACTAATATGATTCCTAAATGTAATCATATATGATTCCTAACGTGTAGTATTATGTCCTAAAATTAATAAGATTTTAAGGCTAATATCTAGAATTCCGGTTATATCCTTTTATTATGAGTTATTATGCTTAATATTATAAGGTTATTTTTGTAAACCGACATTGTATTCATGTTTTTATAATAATACTAGTCTCTATGTTTGTGCGATACACGAATATATTTTTTGTTAAATATTATAACGCATACCAAAAGTAAAATACTTTCAATTGCATATATATTCTAAAATTATTTAATAATCAGTTCCTTAAAACAAAAAATAACAAAATATAACATATAGAGTAAACAAACTCATTAATTTGTTTTTGACGCAATCAAAAGACAAAATGAAACTAAACATTTTGAAATCACATAGTTTGAGATTTAAGTTGT
Organism: Nicotiana otophora; assembly: GCA_000715115.1. Taxonomy (NCBI): domain Eukaryota; kingdom Viridiplantae; phylum Streptophyta; class Magnoliopsida; order Solanales; family Solanaceae; genus Nicotiana; species Nicotiana otophora. The sequence continues at coordinate 2,442 of AWOL01S0017923.1, forward strand.
TAATTCATGTTAAGAATGCTACGGTACTTTTTTTTCTTTTTTTTTTTTGTGATGCAAAAATTTACTTTAGTCCACCCTTAATAATTCATGTTAAGGAGGTCATTTTTAGATTAAGATTTACTGTATTAATGACAATAATCAAGTGATTAATTTTAATAGGTTTCCAATTTAAATTGAATGAGTAAGTCAAACAATCTGCGTTCTGCAAGAACACGTCCACAGTTGCGATTAGATGACAAATGTCGTCTCTTCGTTTGATTCTCGTATTTATGAAAAATAATTACTTAGTACTTTTATAAAGTTTGCTTAAACGGCAAAAGAAGTTTGAGCACATATATATTCTATTTTATTTAATTATAATACTTCCAAGTTCTCGTTATTAAATATTTCATGGTATCAGGCATCACCAAATTTTAAGGCACTTCTATTTGTTTTATCTAAAAATAAAATATAAAACTTATATTTAAAAGCATATAAATTTTTATGATTAGTTTTCCTCCATCCATCAGGCTCCTCAAAATTTAAGTCCAATTATAATGATATTAACAACTAATAGGATCAAGTAATCCCAAAAGCAAGTTCTTTGTTTTAATTTCTTTTTCTTTTACTGGAACTTGTCTTACGGCCTTGAAAGTACTTTCTGACATAACAACAACATTCTTTCTTTCCCAATAAAATTCCAAATTATCAATAAATTGTTAACATAACTATGATTTACAAAGTTGCAAGACAAAAAAGAATATTTAAAAGCAAACGGAATCCGATTCTTTATAGTAGTTATTAGCATGTACATATAGTTCTTTAACGCAATCCGAACTGATTTGGTACAAAATCAGTTCTTATTTGGATTTTTTTCTTTGCTTGTTTGATAAAAAAATTTCAATTGCTTAATTTGTTAGCAATATTTTAGTTTAATTTTAATATTAGGTAAGTTTAAATATTACAATTTTATCCGAATAACAGTTGATTAATATTTTGAGGATAGTTTTGTACATAACTTTTTTAGTTTATAAAAATTCAATAATAGACGGAATTGTATATTCTAATAGACAATGAAATTTACGTTTGTCTTGCATTTCATATTTCTTTTTCGAATCAAGCGATTGCCAAATTCTTTGCGGTTCACAATTGCCGTCTATGATATAATTGGTAACGTTTTGTATATTACTCAGCATATCATTGTAATGTCGATAGCCTTGTGGTTTGCAAATTATTGTAAGAGCAAAGAAAATCATTGACAGTAAAAGCTTAGAATAGGTCTTTTTTCTAAAAAAAATAACTGCGTTTCAAAATTTATCTTATTCCTTTTGATAGATGATAGCCCTAATTCTTATTTGAAAATACATACTTTATTAGACGTATTTTCTGTTGAAAGAGGAGCACTTGATTAAAGTGGTTCTTTTCAATGAAATTAAACAAATAGTGTCTCTTGAATTTCTTGGCCTAATGTTTCTAAGGTAACAATAACGTGCAGTTTGATTAGGACTCTTTATAAACTTTATGTTTTGATCGGATAGCTCCCTATTTAATAGAACTCTTCATTGTAATGACAATCATGACCTTCACCAGTAGAATTAAACTTCAATTGTTCAAGGATATTTTCGTACACGATTATTATTATTCGTACTTTTATAATAACTAGTTTTTATGTACGTGTTTTGCACGTATATCTTCAATCAATTATTTATGAATAGACAATAAATAAAATTTGCTTAAACAATTATAACATAATAAAGAAATAATTTATAGCAATTGTGTCACGACCCAAAATCCCACCACATGCGTCATGATGGCACCTAGTCTCTAAGACTAGGTAAGCCGATTTCCATTACATTTCGAAGCCATTCTTTTTTTGAATATAAATTGAATAGGTAATCAAAACCAACAGCTTAACAAATATGAATATAACAACCTCCCAAGACTGATAGTACTGAGTCACAAACTCTAACTGAATAAATGAAATGATCTCAAGGATCGAATACTCAATACTGTTTGAATAATAAATAACAGTACAATAAAATGGAAAGACTCCAAGGAACTGCGACGACCAAGCAGCTCTACATTAAATCCTTGCGATCCCACTCTAACTCTGTCCAAGTCCGATATCTCCAATACCTGGCTCTGCAAACAATGGGCGAAAGTGTAGTATGAGTACACCATGGTCGGTACCCAGTAAGTATCAAGACTAACCTCAGTGGAGTAGAGACGAGGTACAGTCAAGACACCCACTAGTCTAATAACCTGTGCAATAAGATATATAAAAATAATAGGAAACAAATAATAATAAGGGCAACACAAATCAACCATTAATATTGCTCAACAAATAATAAATACAAGTACACCCAATTAAATCAAGTCCTTCAAATATAAATCTTTCACCTATATGCTTCTCAAATAATACTCTTCAGGATATAATACTATGATAACCCAAAATGTTATCTTTAAATTTAATAAGTAATTCTGTGTTCCAAGACCTCGAAAAGTACTATTTATCATTCCTCAACTTCTGTGCGGCAGTCCGTACAATCTTTCGAAAAGTTTTTATGTGAAAAATGGATTAAAATATGAAATAGAGCTTTAAAACTCAATTGAGTTGACTTTGATTAATATTTTGAGCAAAAGGAACCGGATCAGTATTTTGATAATTTCGGTAGGTCCGTATCGTGATTTGGGACTTGGGCGTATGTCCGGAATCGAATTCCGAGGTCCCTAGCCCGAGATATGGAATTTTGATGACAAATTAAAAGCTTGAAAGCTTAATGATATTTAAGAATTTACTGATGTTGGATTTATTAGCCTCGGGTCCGTATTTTAGTTCTGGAGTCCGGTATAGGCCCACTATAATATTTATGACTTGTCTGCCAAATTTGGTGAGAATCGGAGTTGATTTGACGTGATTCGGACGTCCAGTTGTAAAAATATAAGTTTTAAAGTTTTCTTAAAAATTTTCTTTGATTTGGTGTCCAATTCATAGTTCTAGGTGTTATTTTGGCAATTTGATCATGCGAGCAAATTCGTATGATGTTTTAGGACTTGTGTGCATGTTTGGTTTGGAGCCTCGAGGGCTCAGGGTGAGTTTCGGATAGGCTACGGGATGATTTTGAACTTAGAAAATGAGGTTTTTAGCTTCTGCTGTCATCTGGTGTTTTGTGCTTCGCAATCGCGAAACCATTCCTGCGATCGCGAAAAGGAAAATTTGGACTGGCACAATTGTGCTCGCGTTCGCGACCGAGGGAACGCGTTCGCGAAGGGTCGAAGTGTAAAGCTTCGCGTTCGCGAAGAGGAAAGGGGGCAGAAGCTGGGGTACTCAAATTTGTTCTTCGCGTTCAAATGAAACGGTCCGCGATCGCGTAGGTCTACGGGGTTATGCTTCGCGTTCGCGTGTGTGATGTTGCGTTCGCGTAGAGCAAAATGGCAGCCTGTGTAAAAATGTGCTTCGCGATCGCGAAGCCATTCCCGCGATCGCGAAGAGTAAAAATGAATCTGGGCAAAGTTGTTCTACGTGATCGCGAACGAATTTCCGCGATCGCGATGAATAAAAATCTGAAAAAACAGAACTTAAGTTCAGGAAATGGGGTTTCGACCCATTTTCAACCATTTCTAATTTTTGAGCTCGGGTAAGGCGATTCTTGGGCGCTTTTCACGGGAAAACATTGGGATAAGTATTCCTTATCATATATTGATTATATTTCATGATTTCATACTCATTTATATCATGAATCCGTGAATTTATGGAAGCAAAATCATATTTTTATAAAATCTTCCAAAACCGAAAATTTAAGATTTGAAGGTCCATTTGATATCGGAATTGGATAATTTTTGTATGGTTGAACTCGTAGCGAAACGGGTGTTCGGATTTCGTGAGTTTTTCCGCGGTTTGATACGTGGGTCCCACTGTCGAATATTTTAAAAAATTTCGGATTTTTATCCGAATAATTAGTAAATTCATATGGAATTAATTCCTATGATTCGTATTAGGTATATTGAATTGTTTATTAATAGATTTGAAGGTTTTGGAGACACATTTAAAAGAAAAAGCTGTGGTCGAGTAATTGATTGGAATTTGCAAAGCGAGGTAAGTGTCGTGGTTAACCTTGACTTGAGAGAATAGAACCCCTAAATTATTTGTTATGTAAAATACATGTGAACGACGTATAGGCGAGGTGACAAGTGTGTATACGTCGTCAAATTAATTATTTGCCTGCTTACTTAAAAAATCATAAATTATTTTTAAATCATAAATTAATTATTATAATAATTATTTCTCTCCTATTCTTTGTCAAATATTAATTCTTGAATTCCTGCATTAATCGTTACATGCTATTTGAATTATGTGTCTTAATTGTTATTTGACATTTAGCATATTAAATATTAAACTGCATATTTTCTCTCTGATTTCCATAATAATTTACTATTTGCCTTTGTTTGTTTCATAATTAAGTCATAATTATTGTATGCTTGTTGTCTTATAATTTTATATTAATTATTGTATTTATTGGGGAAATTTCTTCTATAAGAACTGGTAAACGAATATGTTGGAGGAGCGGGTTGCACGCCGCAACAGAATTGATTATAATAAATATATTGGAGGATCGGGTTGCACGCTGCAACAGACTTATTAAAAAGTTCATATTGGAGGATCGAGTTGCACGCCGCAACAGACTTATTAAAGGTCCTTATTGGAGGATCGAGTTGCATGCCGCAACAGACTTATTTAAAAGTCTATATATACTTGATTGAAATAAATATATGACAAACTTGATTAAAATGAATATATTGGAGGATCGGGTTGCACGCCCTAACAGAATTGAACATGAATATATTGCGAGAGTGGGTTGCACGCTGCAACGGAAATTGATGGAAATGATAATTAGTTAGGACTGCTGAGTTGGCTTCAATTATTATAAATGAGTTACCTGATTTATTTCTATTATTTGTTATTGTTACTAATACTGCGTACAGGTTAATGTAAGTGACCCGCCTTAGCCTCGTCACTACTTTATCGAGGTTAGGCTCAGCACTTACCAGTATATGGGGTCGGTTGTACTGATAGTACACTTTGTACTTCTTGTGCAGATTTCAGAGTTGGTCCCAGCAGCGTGCCATAAACTTGCTCGGATTTCAGCTACTCGGAGGAGACTTGAGGTATAACTGCACAGCGTTCGCAGTTCTGAAATTCCCGTCTATTTTACTTTAGCTGTCTGTTTGTTTTCAGACAGCTTTAATTTATTCAGACCTTTGTTTGTATTTATTCTAGAAACTCATGCACTTGTGATACTCACTATATTTCAGACTTTACTTCCGCAATTGTTCTTTGTTATTAATAAATTTAAAAATTGTTTTAAAAGGGGATAATATTGTTCTAACGTTGGCTTGCCTAGCAAATGAAATATTAGGCTCCATCACAGTCCGAAAGTGGGCATTTCGGGTCGTGACAGTTGGTATCAGAGCACTAGGTTACATAGGTCTCACGAGTCACGAGCAANAAACTATGGCCAGGGGTAGAGGTCGAGGCCGAGGTCATGCTAGAGGCTGAGGCAGAGGTAGAGCTCAGTCCAGAGCTCGAGCAGCTGCACCTGTTGTAGAACCTCAGGTAGACCTTCAGGAGGAGGTTCCAGTTCAGAATATACCAGCTGGACCAGTTCAAGTCAGGGAAGGATTCATAGCTACTCCAGTGCTTCAGGATGCTTTGGTCTGTTTGGTGAGTCTTATGGAGGGCGTGGCCCAGAATGGTACATTTCCAATGGCACCAGCCGTCTCACAGGGTGGGGGAAGAGCACAAACTCCCACTACTTCCACTTTGGAGCAGATGGCTCCCCAGAATCAGGCTCCAGCAGCCCCGCCAGTTGGGGTAGTTCAGCCAGTTGTTACGGTATAGACCGGTGATAGGCCCTCCATGTCTTTTAAGGCCTTATTAAGACTGATAAGTTTACTAAGCTATTTCCAGTTCACTTCAGTGGTACACCTTCTGAGGACCCAGAGGATTATCTTGAACATTGCCACGAGGTGTTGCGGAACATGGGTATAGTTGAGACCAATGGTGTTGATTTTGTTGTATTTTAGATGACGGGTTCCGCCAAGAGGTGGTGGAGAGATTATACATTGACCCGACCAGTCGGATCGCCTGCACTTACCTAGGAGCAGTTCTCTCAGCTATTTCTGGAGAAGTTCCTCCCTATCACACTGAGAGAGGAATTCCGCAAGCATTTTAAGTGTCTACAATAGGGCAGTATGACTGTTACTTAGTATGAGTCCTGTTTTGTGGATTTGGACTGTCATGCTCTCCTTTTACTACCTACTGAGGGAGAGAGAGTGAGGAGGTTTATTGAGGGACTCACTCACCCTATCAGGCTTCAGATGGCCAAGGAGACCGAAAGTGAAATTTCTTTTCAGGCGTCTGCTAACGTCGCGAGGAGGATCAAGATGATTCTTGCACAAGAGAGAGGGCAGAGGTCTGATAAGAGGCCTCGTCAGTTCGGTGGTTTCAATGGTGTCTCGTCTGGAGGCAGGAGTAATTTTGGGAGGGGTCATCCTCCCAGACCATTTCTGTGATGACCCAAAATGTCATCTTTAAATTTAATAAGTAATTATATGTTCTAAGACCTCGAAAAGCACCATTTATCATTCCTCCACTTGCATGCGTAGTCCGTACAATTGTTCGGAAAGTTTTTATGTGAAAAATAGATTAAAATGAGAAATAGAGCTTTAAAATTCAAGTGAATTGACTTTGGTCAATACTTTTAGCAAACGAACCCGGATCAGTGTTTTGACAGTTCTGGTAGCTTCGTATCGTGATTTGGGACTTGGGCGTATGCCCGGAATGTATTTTGGAGGTCCCTAGCTTAAGTTATGACCATTTAACGGAACTAGCAATTTAAAGGCTAAATATTCCAACTTTGACCACGGGGTTGACTTCTTGATATTGGAGCCGGAATCCGATTCTGGAAATTGGAACAGCTCCGCTATGTCATTTATGACTTGTGTGCCAAATTTGAAGTCATTCTGGATTCATTTAATATGTTTTGGCACGTGATTTGCAAATTGAAAGTTTAAAACTCAAAGTTCGAATCGGGGTGTGAATTGTAATTTCAGTGTTGTTTGACGTGATTTTAGACCCCGAGTCAGTTCGTATTATGTTAAGAGACTTGTTGGTATATTCGAGCGGGGTCCCGAGTACCCCGAGAGTGAAACGGATCAAAATCGGAACAAGAATTGGACTTAAGCAAAATCTAAAATTTTGCGTTCTGGTGTAATCGCACCTGCGGAATTTTGACCGCAGATGCGAGCTCGTAGAAGCGAGATTTCCATCGCAGATGCGGCCTTCGCAGGTGCGGACCTTGTGCGCAGATGCGGACGTCGCAGGTGCGACATTTTGTCCGCAGATGCGGAACCTCGCTTGGCAGCCCTTTTCGCAGATGCGAGCTCGCATGTGCGAGCCCAGGCACTGCAAATGCGAAAATGCTGGGCAGAATACATAAAATCGGGTCTTAGCCATTTTTACTCATTTTTGAGTTTTGAGTCTCGGATTTGGGCGATTTTAAGAGGGATTGTCACGACTTTGAACTGGGTAAGTGTTCTTTATCATAAAGTGATTATATTTCACAAATCCATGTCTATATTCATTATTTATTTCGGATTTAGATGGAAGAAATTGGAATTTTTGTAAAACTTTCCAAAAACAAAAATGTAAGATTTGAAGGTCCATTTGATATTGGAATTGGACAAATTTGGTATGGTTGAACTCATATCAGAACGAGTGTTCGGATTTCATGAGTTTTTCTGGGATTTGAGACGTGGGTCCCACTGCCCAATATTTTAATGAATTTCAGATTTTTATCCGAAAAATTTGTAAATTCATATGGAATTAATTCCTATGATTCGTATTGAATATATCGAATTGTTTGTGAATAGATTTGAAGCTTTCTGAGGCAAATTTAAAAGGAAAAGTTGTGGTTGAATAATTGATTGGAATTTGTAAAGCGAGGTAAGTGTCGGGATTAACCTTGACTTGAGGGAATAGAACCCTTAAATTGTTTGTTATGTGAATTGCATGTACACGGCGTATAGGCGATGTGACGAGTGTTTATACGTCGTAAATTAATTGTTTGCCTGCTTACTTGAAAAATCATAAATTATTTTTAATCATAAATTAATTATTATAATAATTATTTCTCTCTTATTCCTTTCAAATATAAATTCTTGAATTCCTGCATTAATTGTTACATGCTATTTGAACTATGTGCCTTAATTGTTATTTGACATTTAGCATAATAAATATTAAACTGCCTATTTGCTCCCTGATTTTCATAATAATCTGCTATTTGTCATTGTTTGCTTCATAATTAAACTATAATTATTGTATGTTTCTTGTCTCGTAATTTTATATTAATTGTTATATTTATTTGAAAAATTTCTTCTATAAGGATTGGTAAATGAAAATGTTGGAGGAGCGGGTTGCACGCCGTAACATGATGGATTATAATGAATATATTGAAGGATCGGATTGCACGCCGCAACAGATTTATTGAAAGTCAATATTGGAGGATCGGGTTGCACGCCGCAACAGACTTATTAAAAGTCAATATTGGAGGATCGGGTTGCACGCCACAACAGAACTGAATGTGGATATATTGTAAGAGCGAGTTGCACGCTGCAACAGAAATAATGGAAATGATAATTGGTTATGACTGCTGAGTTGCCTTCAATTATTATAAATAAATTACCTGATTTATTCCTATTATTGTTGTTGTTACTAATATTGCGTACAGGTTAATGTAAGTGAATCGCCTTAGCCTCGTCACTACTTTATCGAGGTTAGGCTCAGCACTTACCAGTACATGGGGTCGGTTGTACTGACACTACACTCTGCACTTCTTGTGCAGATTTTGGAGTTGGTCCCAGTGCCGTACCATAGACTTGCTCGGATTTCAACGACCAAAGGAGACTTGAGGTATAACTTCATGGCGTCCGCAGTTCTTAAGTATCCGTCGATATTAATTTGGTTGTGTATTTATTCGAGACAGCTGTACTTTATTCAGACCTTTATTTGCATTTATTCTAGAAGCGCATGCACTTGTGACACCAATTCTAGGATGGTAATTAGACACCGTTATTATTATGGATTATTTCAAAATTGCTTCCGCATTTGTTTTCTTGTTATTAATACATTTAAAAATTATTTTAAAATGGATAATATTATTCTAACGTTGGCTTGCCTAGCAAGTGAAATGTTAGGCGCCATCACGGTCCGAAGGTGGGAATTTCGGGTCGTGACAGTTGGTATCAGAGCACTAGGTTACATAGGTCTCACGAGTCACGAGCAAGCTTAGCAGAGTCTGAAGGATCGGTACGGAGGTGTCTGTACTTATCTCTCAGAGGCTATGAAGTTTAGGAACAATATCACTTCTTTCTTATTCTGTCGTGCGATTTTATTCTATCATCGATGATTGAACCATTCTACTCTTATTCTCTCGTTGATGGTGACAACGCGTAATACTTCTACCGATGGACAGGGACCAGAACCCTCGGTGGCAACTATGGCCAGGGGTAGAGGCCGAGGCCAAGGTCGTGCTAGAGGCCGAGGCAGAGGCCTAGGTAGAGCTCAGTCCATAGCCCGAGCAACTGCACCTGTTGAAGAACCTCAAATAGACCTTCAGGAGGAAATCCCAGTTCAGAATGTACCAGTTGGACCAGTTCAGGTCCCGTAAGGATTCATAGCCACTCCAGTGCTTCATGATGCTTTAGTCCGATTAGTGAGTCTTATGGAGGGTGTGGCCCATAATGGTACATTTTCAGTGGCACCAGCCGTCTCACAGGCTGTGGGGGGAGCACAAAGTCCCACTACTCCCGCCCCAGAGGAGATGGCTCCCTAGAATCAGGCTCCAGCAGCCCCGTCAGTTAGGGTAGTTCAGCCAGTTGTTGCAGCACAGACCGGTGATAGGCCCGCCATGTCTTTGGAGGCCTTATTGAGACTGGATAAGTTTACTAAGCTCTTTCCAGTTCCCTTCAGTGGTACACCTTCTGAGGACCCACATGATTATCTTGAACACTGCCATGAGGTGCTGTGAAATATGGGTATAGTTGAGACCAATGGAGTTGATTTTGTTGTATTCCGGATGACGGGTTCCACCAAGAGGTGGTGGAGAGATTACACATTGACCCGACCAGTCGGATCGCCTGCACTTACCTGGGAGCACTTCTCTCAGCTATTTCTGGAGAAGTTCCTCCCTATCACACTGAGAGAGGAATTCCGCAAGCAATTCAGGCATCTACAGCAGGGCAGTATGACTGTTACTCAGTATGAGTCTTGTTTTGTGGATTTGGCCCGTCATGCTCTCCTTTTACTACCTACGGAGGGAGAGAGAGTGAGGAAGTTCATTGAGGGACTCACTCACCCTATCAGACTTCAGATGGCAAAGGAGACCGGAAGCGAGATTTCTTTTCAGGCGGCTGCTAATGTCGCAAGGGGGATCGAGATGGTTCTTGCACAGGAAAGAGGGCAGAGGTCCGATAAGAGGCCTCGTTAGTTCGGTGGATAGTGGTGCCTCGTCTGGAGGTTGGGGTAATTTATGTAGGGGTCAGGTAGTTAGAGGTGGAGGTCAAGCCATTAGAGGTGGAGGTCAGGCCATTAGAGGTGGAGGTCAGACCGTTAGAGGTAGAGGCCAACCAGTTAGAGGCCGTCCCAGAGATGCAGTTCAGAGTGGTGGGGCCCAGCCCCAATTTTTTTCTTTTCCAGCTAGGCCTGAGGCCGAGTCATCTGATGTTATGATCACAGGTATTATTCCAGTTTTCCATAAAGATGCTTCAGTTCTATTTGATCCAGGATCTACTTATTCCTATGTGTCCTCCTATTTTGCTTCATATTTGGTTGTGCCTTCTGATTCTCTAAGTGCTTCTATGTGTATCTACACCGGTGGGAGACTCTGTGGTAGTAGATCATATCTACCGTTCGTGTGTGGTTACAATCGGTAATCTTAAAACTAGTGTGGATCTTCTACTTCTTGATATGGTAGATTTTGATGTCATCTTGGGTATGGATTGGCTGTCTCCTTATCATGCTATATTGGACTGTTATGCCAAGATAGTGACCCTAGATATGCCGGGGTTACCTTAATTAGAGTGGAAAGGAACTCCTGGCCATTCTGCCAGCAGGGTTATTTCCTATATGAAAGCTCGGTGTATGGTAGAGAAAGGATGTCTAGCCTATTTGGTTTATATTCGCGATCCCAGTGCGGATGTCCCTTCTATGGACTCAGTACCAGTTGTTCGTGAATTTTCGGAAGTATTTCCTACAGATCTGCCGGGGATGCCACCCGACAGAGATATTGACTTCTGTATTGATTTGGCTCCTGGCACTCGGCCCATTTCTATTCCACCATACCATATGTCCCCGCCAGAGTTGAAAGAATTGAAAGAGCAGTTGCAAGACTTGCTTGATTAATGATTCATTAGACCCAGTGTCTTGCCCTGGGGTGCACCAGCATTATTTGCAAAGAAGAAAGATGGCTCGATGCGGATGTGTATAGACTATCGGCAGTTGAACAAGGCCACTATCAGAAACAAATATCCGCTGCCAAGAATTGATGATTTATATGATCAGCTTCAGGGTGCCAAGGTATTTTCGAAAATTGATTTGAGATCTAGTTACCATCAGTTAAAGATTAGGGCATCTGATGTCCCTAAGACAGCTTTTTGGACTCGGTATGGGCATTACGAGTTCCTTATGATGTCATTTGGGTTAACAAATGCTCCAGCAGCAATTATGGATTTGATGAATCGGGTGTTAAGCCTTATTTGGATTCTTTTGTGGTTGTATTCGTTGATGATATCTTGATTTACTCCAGTAGTCGAGAGGAGCATGAGCAGCATCTTCGAAGTGTGATTCACACCTTGAAGAATAATCAGTTATATGCCAAATTTTCCAAATATGAGTTTTGGTTAGACTCAGTTGCCTTTTTGGGACATGTTGTATAGGCAGAAGGCATAAAGGTAGATCCTAAGAAGATTGAGGCAGTTCAGAATTGGCCTAGACCTACTTTGATTACAGAGATCCGGAGTTTCCTGGGTTTGGCAGGTTATTATCGTCGGTTCGTGGAAGGATTTTCATCTATATCAAGCATCTTGACCAGACTAACCCATAAGGGTGTTCCATTTAGATGGTCAGACGAGTGTGAGTTGAGCTTTCAGAAGCTCAAGACCGCTTTGACTACGACGCCAGTATTGGTATTACCCACAGGTTCAGGATCGTATACGGTATATTATGACGCATCTGACATTGGGCTTGGTGCGGTATTAATGCAAGATGGCAAGGTAATTGCATATGCGTCACGTCAGTTAAAAGTTCATGAGAAGAATTATCCTGTTCATGACCTAGAATTGGCAGCCATTGTTCGTGCGCTGAAGATTTGGTGGCATTACCTCTATGGTGTTTCGTGTGAGATATTTACTGATCATCGCAGCCTTCAGTATCTGTTCAAACAAAAAGAACTTAATTTGAGGCAAAGAAGATGGATGGAGTTGTTGAAAGACTATGATATCACCATTTTGTATCACCCCGGAAAGGCCAATGTGGTGGCCGATGCCTTGAGAAGGAAGGCTGTGAGTATGGGCAGTCTTGCGTATATTCCGGTTGGTGAGAGGCCATTAGCTGTAGATGTTCAGACTTTGGCTAAT
>AWOL01S0017928.1:2049-17033 GCA_000715115.1 Nicotiana otophora
CGCTCCTCCCCCAACCTGAGATGTGGCAGGAGCAAGTGGAATTAATCCTGCCTGAGCTAAAGTGCCAAACATGCTCAAAAACTATGCAAGCGTCTCCTGAAGTGCAGGAGTAGTAACAAGCGTCTCAGGTGCCTGCTCTCCAACTGGAGCTACTGGTGGCTCTAGTTTAGTAGTTCGTGCAGGTGCTCTGGCTGCACCATGTGGTCTTCCTCGGCCTCTGGCTCGGCCTTTGCCCCGACCCCGGCCTCTAGCGGCTCCAACAGGGAGCGTCGGTATCTGATCATCAAATCCAGTTGTGCGTGTCCTTACCATTTGTGAGAGAATAGAAAGACAATTATTTAAAACTTTAAAATCAACAAAGGCGCACGATAAGGAATCAAAGAAGTGAATATTTCCTAACAGTTCCATAGTCTCTCGAAGATAAGTACAGACATCTCCGTACTGATCCGCAAGACTCTACTAAACCTACTTGTGACTCATAACACCTATGAACCTAGTGCTCTGATACCAACTTGTCATGACCCCAAATTCCCTCCGTAGGAGGTCGTGATGGCACCTAGTCTCTAAGACTAGGTAAGCCTATCAATGCGGAATAATCATAAATATCTGTAAATAAATAAACTACAATTCAAATGATTACAACTCCCAAAACTCGATAGAAATAAGTCACAAGCTTTTAAGAATTTATTCTCAATGTCTCTATATATCAAGGTCTAAATAAAATATAAGGAAGCAACATAAAATGAAAGAAGGGGACTCCAGAATCTGCGGACGCTGGCAGATATACCTCGAAGTCTCCGTGCATAGGTAACTCACTGATGTCTAGGCTGGTAAGATGTACCTAGATCTGTACAAAAAGATTTGTAGAAGCGTAGTATGAGTACACCACAGCGGTACCCAGTAAGTGCCAAGCCTAACCTCGGTAGAGTAGTGACGAAGTCAGGTGAAGCCCTACTGGAATATAATAATGGCATGGTAAAATGTTTAACAATATAGTAAAATAAAATGACATTGGAAACAGATCAAATAGTATGTCACATTTAATGACACCAAATAATTGCAAATAATATCTCGTGGAATCAAAACAGAATTTTCTTCAACTTTATGAAAATCACAACAATTAATCGAAGGCAGCTATGACCGTAAATCAATATCAACAAGGGAACTACCGAGGTACCTCCTCATAGTCCCAAATTATAAATAATTTCACAATATCTCATTCCTTATATCACCGCGGGAGCCTTCACGATTTATTTAAAGAAAATATTTTTTCCGAAATAGCATCCCGCGTTTTAGTCACCCGTATCACACCGCATGACTTCTAGTAGTCACCCCTACTAGCCACGCGTATCAAGCCACCCTTATCTCACCGCATGCGTTTCAATACCCAGACTTTATACCACTACATGAGTATTAATATCATAATTTGCACCTCAAGTGCCCAATATTTCAATTTTCCATAATAAATCAACAACAATATTTTTCAATAATAAAGAGCTCACGGCTCATGCCAGAATAATCCAACAATAATATTTTATTTCCACAATAAAGAACTCACGGCTCCATCACAATGAGTACCAAAAACATCTTACGAAAATATTCAAGAATAAATAATTCAAGAAAATAATATTTCAAATTTAAAAATGTCAAATACTTCATATTAATAATATTTAATTTAAAAAAAATCAACCTTCAAATAATTTACAGTATAAAAGAAACCAAGTTTCAATTAAACAGGTAAAACAATTAGCAGGAGAAGGTCGAGCAAATTTAAGGTATACAAATCAAATCAATAATGGAGAATATAACGAGATTTAATAATTTAATTAATATGCAACAATGATCTTCATAATTTGAACACATAATCCTTCACATTTAGTCCGTGTACACACTCGTCACCTCGTGTACACGACTTTCATCACATTACAATTAATGCCAATCCTAGGGAAAGTTTTTCCACACAAGGTTAGACAAGTCACTTACCTTGACTTGCTCCAATTTAACCAAGTAATATGCGTTTTTCTCGATTTTTCGATTCCGTTCGACTCGTATCTAGTCATAAATAATTCGATAGAGTCAATAAAAATTATAGAATTAATTCTATAAAACAATACTATATTTATTTTTTTAAAATGGCCTGTGACGCCCACGTCTCGGAATCCGACGAAAGTTACGAAATATGAACACTCATTCAATCACGAGGCTAACCATACCAAAATGACTAAATTCCAATAACAGTTCGACCCTCAAATCCTCAAATATATCCAAGAGGGTTTTTCGAATCTTTCCAACTTAAATCACCAATTAATTATTAAAAACAGTGATAGATCCGGGTAATCTAACAAAGATTGAGTTAAGAACACTTACCCCAATGTTTTCTCTGAAAATCTCTCAAATATCACCATAATCCGAGCTCCAAATCGTTAAAAATTAGAAAATGGGACGAAGTCCCATTTTCTGAACTTAAACATTCTGTCCAGTGGTTTCTTCTTCGTGAACGCGACCCTTGCCTCGCGTTCGCGAAGCACAAAAAATGTGCTACCCAACTTTCCTCTTCGCGTACGCGACCAACGCTTCGTGAACACGTCCCTTATCTCGCGAACGCGTAGAACAAAAGACTGGGGGTTCCCAGCTGCCTCGCTCTCCTTCGCGAACGCGATGCCACTCACACATTCGTGATGCACAAACAGACCATACCTTCATGTTCGCGTCCTCCCCTTCGCGAACGCGAAGAACAAAACCTTACTCTCAGAAAACACTCTTCGCGAACGCGTCCTACTCCTCGCATTCACGATGTTTCCACTGACCACACCTTCGTGAACACGAGAGCTTCTTCGCGAACGCGAAGAACAAAATTCTGCAACAAAAACCAGAAAAAATCTGCTACTTCTCTAAGTCCAAAAATGACCCGTTAAGCATCCGAAACACACCCGAGGCCCCTGGGACTTCAACCAAACATACCAACAATTCCTAAAAGCACCATACGAACTTAGTCGAATCTTCAAATCACATCCAACAACACTAAAAACACGAATCACACATAGATTCAAGCCTAATGAACTTTGAAACTTTCAATTTCTACAAACAACACCGGAACCTATCAAATCAAGTCCGATTGACCTCAAATTTTGTACGCAAGTCATAAATGACATAACAGAGCTATGCAAATTTTCAGAATCGGATTTTGACCCCGATATCAAAAAGTCAACCCCTCGGTCAAACTTCCCAAGAATTCAACTTTCGGCATTTCAAGCATAATTCCACTACAGACTTCCAAATAAAATTCCGATCATGCTCCTAAGTCCAAAATCACCATACAGAGCTGTTGGAATCATCAAAATTCTATTCCAGGGTCGTTTGCATATAATTCGACATCCGATCACTCTTTGAACTTAAACTTTAAATATTTTCATCAAAATTTTATATCTCGGACTAGGGACCTCAGAATTTGATTCCTGGCATACGCCCAAGTCTCACCAATACGGACATACCGGAACTGTTAAAATACTGATCCGAGTCCGTTTGCTAAAAATATTGACCAAAGTCAACTTAGTTGAGTTTTAAACCTCTAATTCACATTTTAATCTATTTTTCACCTGAAAACTTTCCGAAAAATTTTACGGACTGCGCACGCAAGTCAAGGAATGGTAAATAGTACTTTTGGATGTCTTAGAGCACATAATTAATTATTAAATTTAAAGACAATATTTTGGGTCATCACAGTTCTAGAGATATATTGGATATCAATGAACTGTTTGATGGAAAATTAATAGTTTGGGAGGTGATTTATGTCAAGTACTACCGGTAGTTCCAAAATTGACGAAAGTAGAGACCGTAAAAGTTAGCTTGTCAAAATTATAATTATGGCCTCAAATGAAAAAGATTCAAAGTGACTTCTTTCTTCGTGTCGGAAACAAAAAAGAGCATCCAATAAAGATGATTTGGTTCTTTCAGAACACTTGGTTATCAATCCCAATGGTAATAGTAGTGCATTTAATAAGGGAAATATTTCTATCATTAGAATAAAACGTAATTTGCAAATTGCATGATAGAAATTAAAAAGTTATCTTAGCTAGAAGAAATAAATATGTTGATCAACTAAATAAAATGTTGATAACAAATTTTATGGTATAAACAAAATATTTTTTAGTTTTTGACTCAGCCGAAGATGATACCAATAGTTACTACGAAAATAAATTCTTAAATACTTTTATACCAAATGACCTCTTACCATACATGTTTGTTGTCAAGTTTATTATTACTTACGTATGTTAGTTCACCGTATATATAATAGACTAAGTTAAATTGATATTCCATTATATATAAGTTGATTTTGAAGAAATATATGCACATCATGCTACTGAAAAACTTAGATCCACCGAATAGCTAATGTAATAGCACACATATGATATATAAAAGTTTTGACAATAACGTCATACATGCAAATTATGATACTGGCCAATGTGCTTCTAAGTATATTTTTATCCCCGAATTTAACTTTCGTCTTCCGAAACTAAAGAATATCCTTTTAAATTTGCGTGAAAATAATTTTCACTATGTTTATGGTTTGCAATTATAATAAATAAAACACAAGGACAAACATCCTAAATATTGGACTATATTTACCGCCATAAATTTTCTTGTAAGAACAACTATATGTTACACTTTCAAGAGGGATAACAATATCGACTACAAAAGTTCTCGTTATGGCAGAGCAACCAAAGCATTAGAATGAAACATAAACAAAAATAATATTGTCTACAAAGAATTGTTCGGTAAGATACCATCACATTAAATACTTTTAAACTTTAATACGTAATTATCTAACTAACATGACTAAATTGATCATTTGTGTAAGTTCTAATGATGTCCTCTCATTTTGAGTTCATGTATTAGGCTAATGTAATCAGTAATATATTTCGGTATTTAGATGATTGTTGTATTATTATACATAAAATTTCTCTCATTAATTAAATTTTGTTGTTCTGTCATATAAATAAATATTTAAACCATCACGTACCATTATTAACGTGCAACGCACGTTCATAGTACTAGTAAATAATAAAAATGGGATTGTAGGCACTTGCAGTCATTTTGTGACTCGGGATGCCATATATATATATATATATATATATATATATATATATATATATATATTTAATATTTGAGGAAATACCAGTACATATATATATAATATTTTACTCAAGCGATCGGGTGCGTACCACCCCAATCCCCTATATGGATCCGCCGCTAGATCGAATTACGTAGTATCTTTTTCTTTCTACTGAGGTTTGAACTCTCTCATATCTTTTATCTCACTTTACTCACTAAATAAGCCACAGCCTTGGACGTTGTCCTCGATTATCCAAATTAGTGAGGGTTAGCCAGAGACGGATTCAGGATTTGGAGATTTTGGGTATCGCGTAGCTTTGAAAGTCCATGTGTCGCTATTTATACATTGAGATAAAGAATATTTTTTCGGTTTGAACAACTTTAAACTTCGGTTTGTGTTACTTGTCTTTTTGGTATATAATATAAATCTATTGAATGGAAAAATATAGTACTATAGTTATGTGAGAGCAAAGATTTGCTATAGAAAATGTTACTTTAACTTTGTATGGAAAAAGCAAATACTTAACTAATAAGAGACAAAATGAAAGTTAAAAATTAACAAATAAAGTAAGATAGTTAACAATAATTACAGAAGAAGAAAAAGGGGGAATATATAGAATGACTGAAAGCTTAACATGATGTAGCAAGCCAAAAGATTCAAAAACTGTCGCCAGAGGGGTTCGACCCTTCTTAATTGTCACGACCCGAAATTTTCACTTTCTGACCGTGATGGCGCCTAACATTTCACTTGCTAGGCAAGCCAATGTTAGAATAATATTATCTATTTTAAAACAATTTTTAAATTTATTAATAACAAATAAACAAATGCGGAAGCAAAGTCTGAAATGTAGTGAATAATCCATAAAAATAACGGTATCTAAATACCATCCCAGAATTGGTGTCACAAGTTCACGAACTTCTAGAATAATATAAATAAAGGTCTGAATAAAATAAAGCTGTCTGAAAATAAACACACAACTAAAGTAAAGTAGACGGAGACTTCAGAACTGCGGACGCCGTGCAGTTATACCTAAAGTCTCCTCTGAGTAGCTGAAATTCGAGCAAGTCTATGGTACGATGCTGGGACTAACTCCAAAATATGCACAAGAAGTGCAGAGTGTAGTATCAGTACAACCGACCCCATGTACTGGTAAGTGCTGAGCCTAACCTCAAAGAAGTAGTGACGAGGCTAAGGCGGGTCACTCATATTAACCTGTACGCAATAATAATAACAACAACAATAATAGAAATAAATCAGGTAACTCATTTTTAATAGCTGAAGCCAACTCAACAGTCATAACTAATTATTATTTCAACTAATTTCCGTTGCAACGTGCAACTCGTTCCCATAATATATTTATTTTCAACCCTCCAATATATTTATTTTAATCAAGTATATATATAGACTTTTAAATAAGTCTGTTGCAGCGTGCAATCTAATCCCCCAATATAGACTTTTAAATAAGTCTGTTGCGGCGTGCAATCCGATCCCCCAATATAGACTTTTAAATAAGTCCGTTGCGGCGTGCAATCCGATCCCCCAATATAGACTTTTAAATAAGTCTGTTGCGGCGTGCAATCCGATCCCCCAATATATATATATACATATATATATTTATTTGCTTTCATTTCCGTTGTGGCGTGCAACCCGTTTCCCCAATATAACTTTAAACAACTCATAAATGTAATAAATATTACTCCAATAAATATCACGTCCAATGAGAAACTATTAAGCATCAAGTCACACAATAATTATAATTTATTTATGAACAAACAATGCCAATTAGCAATTAATTGTGAAAAATCATGGAGAAAATTGGCAGTTTAATATTTAGTATGCTAAATGTCAAATAACAATTAAGATACATAAATCAAATAACATGTAACAATTATTGCAGGAATTCAAGAATTAATATTTGACAAATAATAGTAGAGAAATAATTATTATAACAATTAATTCGTGTCTTAGAACAATTTATGATTTTTAAATAATTAAGCAAACAATTAATTTGACGACGTATAGACACTCGTCACCTCGCATATACATCGTTCACATGTATTTCACATAACAAATAGTTTAAGAGTTCTATTCTCTCAAGTCAAGGTTAACCACGACACTTACATCGCTTTGTAAATTTCAATCAATTACTCGACCACAACTTTTCCTTTTAAATTTATCTCCAAAAGCTTCAAATCTATTCACAAATATTTCAATATACTCAATACGAATCATAGGAATTAATTCCATATGAATTTACTAATTTTCCGGATAAAAATTCAAAATTCACTTTAAAAGTTGACAATGGGGACCACATCTCAAATCTCGGAAAAACTTACGAATTCCGAACACCCATTCCGAGATGAGTCCAACCATACAAAAAGTATCCAATTCTGATGTCAAATGGACCCTCAAATCTTAAATTTTCGTTTTTGGAAGATTTATAAAAATCTGATTTGTCTTCCATAAATTCACGAATTCATGATATAAATGAGTATGGAATCATGAAATATAATCAACATAGGATAAGGAACACTTACCCCAATATTTTTCTGTGAAAATCGCCCAAGAATCGCCTTACCCGAGCTCAAAAAATGGAAAATGGTTGAAAATAGGTCGAAATCTCATTTCCACAACTTAAGTTCTATTTTTCAGATTTTTATTCATCGTGATCATGGAAATTCTTTCGTTGTCGCATAGAACAACTTCTGCCAGGTCCATTTTACTCTTCGCGATCGCGGATAATTGTTTGAGATCGCGAAACACATTTTGGCTGCACATTTTATTCTCTCTAGCGATCGCGTAAATGGACATGCGATCGCAAAGAACATTTTCTCCGTCTTACGCGATCGCATTCAGGCTTATGCGATCGTGTAGCAAATATTCAGTGCTTCAGGTTCTTCCTCATTCCTTCTACGCGATCGCAGCTTGGTCCTCGCGTTCGCAGTGCCTTATCTTTTCTAACTGTGCGATCGCGTACAATACTATGCGATCGCATAGTACAAATTTCCATCCGTGCTCAACAAACCTTCGCGATCGCGGATGAAGTCACGCGATCGCGATTAAGGAAACTAGACTTGGAGATACCAGATTTTTTTCAAGTTCGAAATCATCCTGTGGCCTATCTGAAACTCACTGAGCCCTCGGGGCTCCAGACCAAATATGCACCCAAGTCCTAAAATATCATACGAACTAGCTCGCGCGATCAAATCGCCAAAATAACATCTAGAACTACGAATCGGATACCAAATCAAGGGAAATATTCAAGAAACTTTTAAAACTTAAATTTTCACAACAGGACGTCTGAATCACGTCAAATCAACTCTGATTCACACCAAATTCGGCAGACAAGTTATAAATATTATAGTGGACCTATACCACGCTCCAAAACTAAAATACGGACCCGATGTCAATAAATCCAATATCAATAATTTCTTAAAAATCATTAAACTTTCAAACTTTCTATTTTTCATCAAAATTCCATATCTCGGGCTAGGGACCTCGGAATTCGATTACGGGCATACGCCCAAGTCCCAAATCACGATACGGACCTACCAAAACTGTCAAAATACTGATCCAAATCCATTTGCTTAAAATGTTAACCAAAGTCAACTCAGTTGAGTTTTAAAGCACTATTTCATATTTTAATCCATTTTTCACATAAACACTTTCCAGAAAATTATACGAACCGTGCACGCAAGTCGAGGAATAATAAATAGTATTTTTTTAGGTCTTAGAATACATAAATAATAATTAAATTTTAAGATGACATTTTGGGTCATCACATTCTCCACATCTAAAACAAACGTCTGTCCTCGAACGAAGTTAGAAAAAGTACCCGAGCTGGTGAATAAGTGTGGATATTTACTCTGCATGTCCGACTCGGACTCCCAGATAGATGCCTCTACCGGCTGACCTCTCTATTGTACTCGAACTGAAGGATAACTCCTCAACTGCCGGACTAGAATTGCCACCGACTCCGCCTCGTAAGTCAAATCTTTGTCCAATGGGACTGATCTGAAATCTAACACATGGGACGGATCGTCATAATATTTTCGGAGCATAGACACATGGAACACTGGATGAGCCGCTGATAAACTAGGTGGTAATGCAAGCTTGTAGGCTACTTCACCCACCCTTTCAAGAATTTCAAAGGGTCCGATATACCTAGGGCTCAACTTGCCCTTCTTTCCGAACCTCATTACACCTTTCATAGGTGAAACCCGGAGTAATATTCTTTCTCCAACCATGAATGCAATATCACAAACTTTACGGTCGGCATAACTCTTTTTCCTAGACTGAGTTGTACGAAGTCGATCCTGAATAACTTTGACCTTATCCAAAGCATCCTGTACAAAATCGGTACCCAGCAATCGAGCCTCTCCCAGTTCAAACCAACCAACTGGCAATCGGCATCGCCTTCCGTATAATGCCTCATATGGAGCTATCTGAATGCTCGAATGGTGGCTATTATTATAAGCAAACTCAACAAGTGGCAAGAATTGATCCCAAGAACCTCCAAAGTCTATGACACAAGCCGTCTGTCTGTGGTTGAAATGTTGTACCCAAATCAACCCCCGTGCCTAATTCACGCTGTACAGCCCTCTAGAAGTGTGAGGTAAACTGCGTACCTCGATCTGAAATAATAGACACGGGCACACCGTGAAGGCGGACAATCCCATGAATGTAAAATTTAGCTAACCTTTTTGAAGAATAGGTAACTGCCACTGGAATGAAATGTGCTGACTTGGTCAACCTGTCCACAATGACCCAAACTGCGTCAAATGTTTTCTGAGTCTGTGGGAGTCCAACAACAAAATCCATAGTGATACGCTCCCACTTCCATTCAGGAATTTTTAACTTCTGAAACAAACCACCAGGTCTCTGATGCTCATACTTAACCTGCTGACAATTCAGACACCGAGCTATATATGCAACTATATCCTTTTTCATTCTCCTCCACCAATAATGTTGTCGTAAATCTTGATACATTTTGGCGGTACCTGGATGAATACAATACCTGGAACGGTGTTCCTCTTCAAGAATTAATTCACGAAGCCCGTCAACATTAGACACACAAATATGACCCTGCATTTGTAGAACTCCATCTTCCCCCACAGCAACCTGTTTGGCATCACTGTGCTACACCGTGTCCTTAAGTACAAGTAAATGAGCATCATCATACTGCCTCTCTCTGATACGCTCATATAAAGAAGACCGAGCGACTATGCAAGTTAGAACCCGACTGGGTTCTGAAACATCTAACCTCACGAACTGATTAGCCAAAGTTTGAACATTTGTAGCTTATGGCCTCTCACCAACTGAAAAATACGCAAGACTGCCCATACTCACAACCTTTCTACTCAAAGCATCGGCCACCACATTGGCCTTTCCGGGGTGATACAAAATGGTGATATCATAGTCTTTCAACAATTCCAACCATCTTCTCTACCTCAAATTAAGATCTTTTTGTTTGAATAGATACTGAAGGCTATGATGATCAGTAAATACCTCACAAGAGACACCATAGAGATAATGCCTCCAAATCTTTAGCGCATGAACAATGGCTGCCAATTCTAAGTCATGAACAGGATAATTCTTCTCGTGAACTTTTAACTGCCGCGACACATATGCAATCACCCTGCCATCTTGCATTAATACTACACCAAGCCCAATGTGAGATGCATCACAATATACCGTATACGATCCTGAACCTGTGGGTAATACCAACACTGGTGCCGTAGTCAAAGCGGTCTTGAGCTTCTGAAAGCTCAACTCACACTCGTTTGACCATCTGAATGGGACACCTTTTTGGGTCAGTCTGCTCAATGGGCTTGCTATAGATGAAAACCCTTCCACGAACAGACTATAATAACCTGCTAAACCCAGAAAACTCCGGATCTCTGTGACTGAAGTAGGTGTAGGCCAATTTTGAATAGCCTCAATCTTTTTAGGATCCACCTTTATGCCTTCTGCCGATACAACATGCCCCCAAAAGGCAACTGAGTCTAACCAAAACTCATATTTTGAAAATTTGGCATATAACTGATTATTCCTCAAAGTATGAAGCACACTTTGAAGATGTTGCTCATGCTCCTCTCGACTGTTGGAGTAAATCAAGATATCATTAATGAATACAACCACAAAAGAATCCAAATAGGGCTTGAACACCCGATTCATCAAGTCCATAAATGCTGCTGGGGCATTTGTCAACCTAAATGACATCACTAGGAATTCGTAATGCCCATACCGAGTCCGAAAAGCTGTTTTAGGGACATCAGATGCCCTAATCTTCAACTGACGGTAACCAGACATCAAATTGATGTTCGAAAATACCTTGGCATCCTGAAGCTGATCAAATAAGTCATCAATACTTGGCAGCGGATACTTGTTTTTGATAGTGGCCTTGTTCAACTGCTGATAATCTATACACATCCACATAAAGCCATATTTCTTCTTTACAAATAGTACTGGTGCACCCCAGGGTGAGACACTGGGTCTAATGAATCCCTAATCAAGAAAGTCTTGTAACTGCTTCTTCAATTCTTTCAACTCCGGCGAGGCCATACGGTACGGTGGAATAGAAATGGGCTGAGTGCCCGAAGCCAAATCAATACAAAAGTCAATATCCCTGTCGGGTGGCATCCCCAACAAATCTGCAGGAAATACTTCTGGAAATTCACGAACAACTGGTACTGAGTCCATAGAAGGAACATCCGCACTGGGATCGCGAATATAAGCCAAATAGGATATACACCCTTTCTCTACCATACATCGAGCTTTCTAATAAGAAATAACCCTGCTGGCAGAATGACCTGGAGTTCCTTTCCACTCTAACCGAGGTAACCTCGGCATGGCTAGGGTCACTATCTTGGCATGACAATCCAATATAGCATGATAAGGTGACAGCCAATCCATACCAAAGATGACATCAAAATCTACCATATCAAGAAGTAGAAGATCCACATTAGTCTCAAGACTACCAATAGTAACCACACACGAACGATGGACATGATCTACTACAACAGAGTCTCCCACTGGTGTAGATACACACACAGGAGCACTCAGAGAATCACAAGGCACAACTAAATATGAAGCAAAATAGGAGGACATATAGGAATAAGTAGATCCTGGATCAAATAGAACTGAAGCATCTCTATGGCAAACTGGAATAATACATGTGACCACAGCATCAGATGACTCGGTCTCGGGCCTAGCTAGAAAAGCATAAAATCGAGGTTGGGCCCCACCACTCTGAACTGTGTCTCTGGGACGGCCTTTAACTGATTGGCCTCCACCTCTAACGGTCTGACCTCCACCTCTAGCTGCCTGACCCCTACCTCTAGCTGGCTGGGCAAGCGGTGAAGCAACTGGTGCTGTTATGATGGCATAAGAATCCTGCCGAGATCTGTTACTCGCCAATCTAGGGCAATACCTCCTGATGTGACCAATGTTCCCACACTCAGAGCACCCATCCTGATGCCGTGGCTGCTGAAGCTGAAGTTGACCCGAATGGGCCAGATAACCAATGTAGTAACTCTGGAGTGGTGGTGCACTGATAAGAGCTGAATGTGCACTAAATGTTGGCTGCCCAGAGTAAGGCATAATAGGACCGTGACTCCCTGAAGCACCGTGAGATGCACGAAGTGCTGAATGAAATGATCTGGGGGGATGACCCCTACCAAAATTACCCCTGCCTCCAAAAGAGGCACCACTGAAACCACCGAACTGACGAGGCCTCTTATCAGACCTCTGGCCTCTCTCCTGTGCAAGAACCATCTCGATCCTCCTCACGACATTAGCAGTCGCCTGAAAAGAAATCTCACTTTCGGTCTCCTTGGCCATCTGAAGCTTGATATGGTGAGTGAGTCCCTCAATAAATATCCTTACTCTCTCTCTCCCTCAGTAGGTAGTAAAAGGAGAGCATGTCGGGCCAGTCTACAAAACGGGACTCATACTGAGTAACAGTCATACTGCCATGCTGTAGACGCTCAAATTGCTTGCGAAAATCCTCTATCAGTGTGATAGGAAGGAACTTCTCCAGAAATAGCTGAGAGAACTGTTCCCAGGTAAGTGCAGGAGATCCAACTGGTCTAGTCAATGTATAATCTCTCCACCACCTCTTGGCGGAACCCGTCATCTGAAATACAGTAAAATCAGTCCTATTGGTCTCAACTATACCCATATTCCGCAGCACCTCGTGGCAGCGTTCAAGATAATCCTGTGGGTTCTCAGAAGGTGTACCACTAAAGTGAACTGGAAAGAGCTTAGTAAACATATCCAGTCTCAATAAGGCCTCAAAAGACATGGCGTGCCTATCACCGGTCAGTGCCGCAACCACTAGCTAAACTACCCCAACTGGCGGGTCTTCTGGAGCCTGATTCTGGGGAGCCATCTGCTCTAGAGCGGGAGTAGTGGGTGTTTGTACTCCTCCCCCAGCCTGTGAGATGGCTGGTGCCACTGGAAACATACCATTCTAGGCCACGCCCTCCATAAGACTCACCAAACGGACAAGAGCGTCCTGAAGCACCGGAGTAGCTATAAATCCTTCTGGGTCCTGAACTGGTCCAACTGGTACATTCTGAACTGGAACCTCCACCTGAAGGTCCATCTGAGGTTCTACAACAGGTGCAGCTGCTCGAGCTCTGGACTGAGCTCTACCTCGGCCTCTAGCATGACCTCGGCCTCTACCCCTGTCCATAGTTACCACCGGGGGCTCTTGTCCCTGTCCATCGGTAGATGTATTACGTGTTCTTACCTGCGAGAGAATAAGAGTAGAATGGTTCAATCATCGATGATAAAATAAATTCGCACGACGAAATAAGAAAGAAGTGATATTGTTCCTAAACTTCATAGCCTCTGAGAGATAAGTACATACGTCTCCGTACCGATCCTTCAGACTCTACTAAGCTTGCTCGTGACTCGTGAGACCTATGTAACCTAGGGCTCTGATACCATTTGTCACGACCCGAAATTCCCACCTTCGGACCATGATGGCGCCTAACATTTCACTTGCTAGGCAAGCCAACGTTAGAATAATATTATCCATTTTAAAATAACTTTTAAATTTATTAATAACAAAGAAACAAATGCGGAAGTAAAGTCTGAAATGTAGTGAATAATCCATAAACATAATGGTGTCTAAATACCATCCCAAAATTGGTGTCACAAGTGCACGAACATCTAGAATATTACAAATAAAGGTCTGAATAAAATAAAGCTATCTGGAAATAAATACATAGTTAAAGTAAAGTAAATGGGGACTTCAGAACTGCAGACGTCGTGCACTTATACATCAAGTCTCCTCTGAGTAGCTGAAATCCGAGCAAGTCTATGGTACGTCGCTGGGACCAACTCAAAAATTTGCACAAGAAGTGCAGAGTATAGTATCAGTATAATCGACCCCATGTACCGGTAAGTGCTGAGCCTAATCTCGACGAAGTAGTGACGAGGCTAAGGCAGGTCACTCACATTAACCTGTACGCAATAATAGTAATAACAACAATAATAGAAATAAATCACGTAACTCATTTTTAATAGTTGAAGCCAACTCAGCAGTCATAATCAATTATTATTTCAACCAATTTCTGTTGCAGCGTGTAACCCGTTCCCACAATATATTCATTTCAACCCTCCAATATATTTATTTTAATCAAGTATATATATAGACTTTTTAATAAGTCTGTTGCGACGTGCAATCTGATCTCCCAATATAAACTTTTAAATAAGTCTATTGCAGCATGCAATCCGATCCCCCAATATAGAATTTTAAATAAGTCTGTTGCGGCGTGCAATCTGATCCCCCAATATAGACTTTTAAATAAGTATGTTGTGGCGTGCAATCCGATCCCCCAATATAGACTTTTAAATAAGT
>AWOL01S0017929.1:3818-16032 GCA_000715115.1 Nicotiana otophora
TATGTATTCATGTTTTAAGAAAGATGGTTCATTAATACAATGTTTGCCCACTTGTAATTATACATTAAGAATGGTGGCCATATTGGCCCATGATAGTTACAAAGAAAAAAAGAGTCGCGGAGTGGTTTGCCCGAGCCAGCACGACACCGAGTGCCATCCATGCCTCCCCAGGTTTGGGGCGTGACAGAGAAGCATCAAAATACACAGTATACAAACCCGACGATGAAGGCAAAACTAGAACTGGAGTTGTGGTGAAGGCAGTCTTGAGCATCTGAAAGCTCTTTTTCACACTCATCTGACCACCTGAATGGAGCAGCTTTCTTGGTCAATTTAGTCATAGGCGCAAAAATGGATGATAAACCTTCCACAAAGTGACGATAATATCCGACCAACCCAAGAAAACTCAGAATCTCAGTAGCTGAAGATGGACAGCGCCAACTCTGAACTGTATCTATCTTCCTCGAATCTACACAAATCCTTTCTCTAAACACCACGTGTCCCAAGAATGCTACTGAACTAAGCCACAACTCACCCATGGTGAATTTGGCATAATGTTTCTCCTCCCTCAACCACTGTAGTACAATTCTCAAATGTTGTGCATGCTCTTCATGGCTACATGAGTACACCGGGATATCATGAATAAATACTATGACAAACGAATCAAGATATGGCTGGAATACACTATTCCTTAGGTGTATAAATGCTGCTGGGGTGTTGGTCAGCCGAAAGGACATCACGCGAAATTCATAGTGTCCATAACGGGTCCTGAATGCCATCTTAAGAATATCTGAATCCCGAATTTCAACTGGTAATACGCAGACCTCAAATTAATTTTGGAAAGTACTCTAGCTCCATGGAGCTGGTCAAATAAATCATCAATGCGCATCAAAGGATACCAGTTTTTGATTGTAACTTTATTCAGCTGTCTGTAGTCAATGCACTTCCGCATAGTACCATCATTCTTTTTCACAAAGAGAACTGGTGCATCACAAGGTAACACACTAGGTCTAATAAACCCTTTATCAAGATGTTCCTGAAGCTGCTCTTTTAATTCTTTCAACTCTACTAGTGTCATACGATATGAAGGAACAGAAATGGGCAGAGTATCCAGCACCAAGTCAATACATAAATCAATATCACTGTCGGGTGGCATGCCCGAAATATCTGTAGGAAACACATCCGATAAATCTCGCACTACCATAATAGAATGAATAGTAGGAGTGTCTCCATCAACATCTCTCACAAAGGCCAAATATGATAAACACCCCTTCCCAACTATTCGTTGGCCTTTTAAATAAGAAATTACCCTACTGGGGACAAAATCTGGAGAACCTCTCCACTCGATCCCTGGCAACCCTGGAATTGCTAACGTCTTAGTCTTAGTGTGACAATCTAGAATAGCATCACACGGAGAAAACTATTCCATACCCAAGATCATATCAAAATCGACCATACTAAGCAATAAAAGATCAATTATGGTCTCCAATCCCCAAATGGTTACCACACACGGCTGATACACACGGTCCACAATAATAGTATTGTTCACTGGCATAGATACATGAACGGGTGAGACTAAGGACTCACGGGGCAATTCAAAACAATGAGCAAAATATGATGAGACATACGAATATGTGGAACTAGGGTAAAATAATAGAGAAGCATCCGGGTGGCATGCTGAGACAATATATGTGATTACCGTGTTCGAGGCAACTGTATGTGGTCTGGCAGGAATAACATAGAATCTAGCATGACCACTACCTGATCTGCCTTCTCCTTTAGGACGACCTCTAGCTGCACGTGCCCCACATTTACCACCAAGCTACGGCTGGTCAGGCATTCATGCAATTACCACAGCGCAACGGCCGGTCTGGCAGTTACCACTGATCAGTTGGGCAGTCAAGCATCATACGATATGGATAATAGAAATAGTCTCAAAGAGAAGCATTATATATGTTAGAATAATATGTATGCATATACGATGGCACTTTAGAGATTCAGGTTGATTCTTATATGTCTTTAATTAATGTTAGGCTTCAGTTCTGCCTTACATACACAGTACATTATTCGTACTGACATCCTTTTGTTGGAGACGCTGCATCCATGCCTACAGGTATAAATAATCAGTTTGACAAGCCCGCATAGTAGACGAGATTGGCATTCAACGAAGGATCGGTAAGACTCTACCTTATTCGGAGTGCAGCCGAGTCTATGATTCATCGTGTCAGAGTTTTGCTATAGACTTATGGGTAGGCCGGTACCCTATCCCGTTTGAGGTCAAATCATCTTAGAGGCTTTGTAGACAGAGGATCATTTTGTACAGTATGTCAGAGGTCTTGACGGCCATATGTATTCATGTTTTAAGAAAGATGGTTAATTAATACAATGTTTGCCCACTTGTAATTATACATTCAGAATTGTGGCCATATTGGCCCATGATAGTTACAAAGAAAAAAAGAGTTGTAGAGTGGTTCGCTCGGGCCAGCACGGCACCGAGTGCTAGCCATGCCTCCCCAGGTTTGGGACGTGACAGAGAAGCATCAAAATACACAGTTTAAAACCCTGACGATGAAGGCAAAACTAGAATTGGAGTTGTGGTCAAGGTAGTCTTGAGCTTCTGAGAGCTCTTTTTCACACTCATCTGACCACCTGAATGGAGCACCTTTCTTGGTCAATTTAGTCATAGGCGCGGAAATGGATGATAAACCTTCCACAAAGCGATGATAATATCCGACCAACCCAAGAAAACTCAGAATCTCAATAGCTGAAGATGGACAGGGCCAACTCTGAACTGTATCTATCTTCCTCATATCTACACAAATCCTTTCTCTAGACACCACGTGTCCCAAGAATGCTACTGAACTAAGACACAACTCATATATGGTGAATTTGGCATAATGTTTCTCCTCTCTCAACCATTGTAGTACAATTCTCAAATGTTGTGCATGCTCTTCATGGCTACATGAGTACACCAGGATATCATGAATAAATACTACGACAAACGAATAAAGATATGGCTCGAATACACTATTCATTAGGTGCATAAATGATGTTGGGTGTTGGTCAGCCGAAAAGACATCACGCGAAATTCATAGTGTCCATAACGGGTCCTGAATGCCGGCTTAAAAATATCTGAATCCCGAATTTCAACTGGTAATATGCAGACCTCAAATTAATTTTGGAAAATACTCTAGATCCATGGAGCTGGTCAAATAAATCATCAATGCGCGTCAAATGATACCTGTTTTTGATTGTAACTTTATTCAACTGCCTGTTGTCAATGCACTTTCGCATAGTACCATCATTCGTTTTCACAAATACAACCGGTGCATCACAAGGTGACACACTAGGCCTAATAAACCCCTTATCATGATGTTCCTGAAGCTACTCTTTCAATACTTTCAACTTTGCTGGTGTCATACGATATGAAGGAACAGAAATGGGCAGAGTGTCCAGCACCAAGTCAATACTGAAATCAATATCCCTATCGAGTGGCATGCCCGAAAGATCTACAGGAAACACATCCGAAAAATCTCGCACTACCATAATAGAATGAATAGTAGGAGTGTCTGCATCAAAATCTCTCACAAAGGCCAAATATGATAAATATCCCTTCCCAACTATTCGTTGGCCCTTTAAATAAGAAATTACCCTGCTGGGGACAAAATCTGGAGAACCTCTCCACTCGATCCTTGGCAAACCTGGCATTGCTAACGTCACAGTCTTAGCGTGACAATCTAGAATAACTTGACACATAGACAACCAATACATACCCACGATCATATCAAAATCGACCATACTAAGTAATAAAAGATCCATTATGATCTCCAATCCCCTAATGGTCACCACACACGGCTGATACACACGGTCCACAATAATAGTATTGCCCACCAACATAGATACATGAACAGGTGAGACTAAGGAGTCATGGGGCAATTCAAAACAACAAGCAAAATATGATGAGACATACGAATATGTGGAACTAGGGTCAAATAATAGAGAAGCATCCTGGTGGCATGCTGAGACAATACATGTGATTACCGTGTCTGAGGCAATTGTACGTGGTCTGGAAGGAATAACATAGAATCTAGCAAGACCACTACCTCATCTGCCTTCTCCTTTAGGGCGACCTCTAGGTGCACGTGCCCCACCCCATGTTATCTGGGTGGGTGGTGGAATACCTGGTGCGGGAGCTGCAACCTAACTACTTTGCTCAACCGGACCTTGTGAAAGGCGGGGACAATGTATCTTCATATGACCTGAATCTACACACTCAAAACAACCCTTCTCTGACACTGGCGGCATGTACGAAGGTGAAACTCAAGAATCAGAATACATACCAGAAGAACTTGGTATAGATGAACCCTACACTAATAGTGCACGAGATGAACTCTGGGGTAGAAGTGCACTAGGAGATGACTCACTCAATCGAGTACTATATGAACCATGGCTAGCTGATGCACCACGATGAGCCGAACGAGCCATCTGATCGGGCCTATAAGGTCGACCATTGTTATGATAGGACTGTCCCCCAAAAGGAACACCGCTGGAATTATCCAGACCACGAGACCTCTTGGCCTCCCTCTCCTCACGCTCCTGAGTACGGAACATTTCTAGATATCGAGCACTATCTACCACCTCATCGAACTTAGCACCTCCTACATTCCCTAGAGTCATAACAAAATGAAACTGCTGGTTGAGGCCATTAATGAACCTCCTAATCTTTTGCCTCTTAGTGGGAAACAACAAGACTGCATGATGAGCCAAGTCTAAAAACCTCATCTCATATTGGGTAATCGACATGTCCTCCCGACGGAGCTATTCGAACTACCTACGCAGTTCCTCTCTACAGGTCTGTGGCACAAACTTCTCCAAAATGAGGATTGAGAGCTCATGCCATGAATGCAATGCTGGACCAATTGGTCTGCTCCTCTCATAAGCCTCCCACCATCTGAAGGTTGCCCTAGTTAGCAGAAAGGTAGTAAATGAGACCCCACAGCTGTCCAGAATACCCGATGTACGAAGGATTTGTTGGCACCTGTCTAAAAAATCTTGAGCATCCTCTAACTCAGTTCCACTTCATGATGGAGGATACAGTCTCCCAATTCTCTCTAATCTCTTCTGCTCCTCGTTGTTCATAATAAAACTCACATGGGCCTGAGCAGCTGCAACCGACTAGACTGGTAGTACCCCGGTATCTGGAGTCCCTGCAGGTGCAGAGTACCTCCCCCGGCCTGAGAAGTGGCAGGTGCAATGGGGGAATCCTCTGGTGTACGGGCGACGGGGGTATGTGTACCTCCCCCGGCCTGAGAAGTGAAAGGTACAACCTTAGCCGAAATCACCTAAGCATGGCCAGTGCAAACCTTCAATATCTAAGCCAACGCCTCTTGAATGTCTGGAGTCACAATAGGCATAGATGGTGCCTACCGGCTCATCTATATCTGTAATACGCTTGTGAGCTGGAGCAACTTGTGGATCTATAAGTGCTGCTCTAGTAGCTGTGCTTGCTGCACCTCGGCCTCTACCTTGGCCCTGGCCTCTCGTGGCCCAAAGTGGTGGTACAGGTGGATGTTCACCAGATCCGGTATTACGTGTCCTCACTATCTGTGAAAGAATAGAATAATAGAGATTTAGTTCCCGGAATCAATAAGTCTCACGACCATAATATAAGAAAGTGAAATTTTTCCTAAGGGTTTTGCAACCTCTCGAAGATAAGTACAGACGTCTCCGTACTGATCCGCAAGACTCTACTAAACCTTCTCATGACTCGTGAGACCTATGTAACCTAGGCTCTGATACCAAACTTGTCATGACCCAAAATCTCACTTTTCGTGATGGAGCCTTTCTCATTAGCAGACAAGCCGACAACCTCAATAAAACAAAAATTCTTTTATGATTGAAAACATAAAATTTAGATTTAATAGAAAATCCCACAAATACTGATACAAATATACTCCAAAATGCAGAATCACTGAGTACATGACCATCTAAATGATGATATAGTATGACTGATAAAACACTATCTGGAAATACAGAACAATACATATAACTGAAAGAAACGAGAGTCAAGGTCTGCGAACACCAAGCAGCTACCTCGATAATCTCCAAACTCCGAAACCTAGCAGTCGGCGTATCCGGAAGTACCTGGATCTGCACACGAAGTGCATAGTGTAGTATTAGTACAACCGACCTCATGCACTCCATAAGTAACAAGGCTAACCTTTGGGCTGAAAGTAGCGACAAGCTTAACATGTACAGTCCAATATGAAATAACAGTACAGAAATGTAGTCATGGTTTCAAGTTCAACAGATAACTTAATACAAGTAAAATAAATCAACTCTGTTTGATACAATGAATATGAGATCTCTATATCTACATGCCAATGTACATGCTGTATATGGTATACTACCATGGAAGAATCACGTACTCACACTATCAAAGTGCTGAATCACTCAGTACTGTACATGCAGGTCCAGCCCGGGGAAGATCCATCCCTCAATATAAATAGCAACTGACAGTCATTCACTTAGTACTGTATATGGCCAATCTAGCCTAGATATAAATGAAAGAAGGCAACTCCATGCCCTGGGAACTCCATCCCAAATGTAAATAAATAAGGTAACTCCATGCCCTAGGAAGTCCATCCCAAATATAAATAAATAAGGTAACTCCATGCCCTGGGTACTCCATCCCAAATGTGAATATATAGGGCAACTCCATACCCAGGGAACTCCATCCCAAATATAATATCCAGTGCGCTCACTGTGTGGGGTGCAGACTCCGGAGGGGCTCCTTCATCCCAAGCGCTATAATAAGCCAGGTCCAGGCATAAATCAATAAAGTATGTTGCGGCGTGTAGTATGATCCCATAAATATAACTCACAATCAGGCCCTCGGCCTCACTCAGTCATTAACCTTTCCAGTCTCTCGGGCTCACAATGTCATGAAACTTAGCCCGTCAAAATGATATGATGTATCAATGAATGGCAATAGACACAGATATATGATATGCAAATAATAGATGTGACTGAGTATAAATTACATTTTAAACAATTAATTCAACAACAACACGACCTTTGCGGGTCCCAGAAATATTGGCACATATTCTACACATGAGCTTTAATATGAGTCTCAGCTCAATTCCTCTAACACGTGGAGGATATGTGGATAATGAGATAATTATTTGATGATAAATTTTCACATAATAAATTATGTCATGAATTCTACGGTGCACGCCCACATGCCCGTCACCTAGCATGTGCATCACCTTAAAACCAGTCACTTAACACTTAATTTCGGGAATTTATACCCTCAAAATCAAGTTTAGAAGTGTTACTTACGTCAAACCATGTAA
The DNA here is from genome assembly GCA_000715115.1 of Nicotiana otophora. Classification (NCBI taxonomy): domain Eukaryota; kingdom Viridiplantae; phylum Streptophyta; class Magnoliopsida; order Solanales; family Solanaceae; genus Nicotiana; species Nicotiana otophora. Next base: position 11,171 of record AWOL01S0017929.1, read on the forward strand.
TTCTTTCTTTTAATATGACATTTCCTCGTGAATCGGCCTCCAAACGCCTTGAATCTAGCCACAATTAATTCGATACAATCAACATAAATTATAGGAATTAATTCGATATGAAAATACAAATTTTCCAACAAAATTCGAAATTCCACTCAAAAATTGCCAGTGGGGTCCACATCTTGGAACCTGACAAATGTCACAAAATATGAATGTCCATCCAACCACGAGTCAAACCATACAAAATTTACTAAATTCCGACATCAACTCGACCCTCAAATGTTCAATTTAACCTTAAGAGTTTTCACAATTGTTTTCCATCTTAAAACACCAATTAAATGCTAAAATAACTATAGATTCGGGTAATTTGACCAAAATTGAGTTAAGAACACTTACTCTAAATCTTCCCTTGAAAATCTCCCGACAATTACCTCTCCCCAAGCTCCATATCATTAAAAATGGAGTCTCATTTTTAGAACTTAAGTTATGATGCCCAGTCATTTCCTCAATGCGATCGCGGACCAACTCACGCGATCGCGAATATCAAGTTTGTCACGCCCCATCCTCGGGAAGCGCGCCCGGCACTCAACCAATGGAACCCAGCCAAGCAAGCCTGTTAGATACTTTCTACCCAATTAACCGATGATCAAGAGAAGACGTGATTTCATTAATTATACACTAGGAGTCTCATTCATACAATCCTAAATTATTTCATTAGTCATTTCGCTTTTAAGTCCCAAAATACACATTTCTTAAAGTTCAAGTGGAATAAGTGATCAAACACAACATGACTCGTTTAACATTGCCAACACCCATAGACAACCAACATAGTGTCTACGGAACCTCTAAAGATACAAAAGAGAGTAAAGATGGTGCCGGAAACAAGGCCCCAACTATACCTCAAAACGTGACCATAATATAAACAAAAGATACAATACATGACCCACAGAATGAAATGGGGCTCACCGAGTCCGCTGAGAAGAGGATGCAGCACTATCTGTGATTTGCACAGTCTGTTATGTAACCACATGCATCCATTTAAAATGCAGCACCGCCGGCAAAATGGATGTTAGTACCGTCGAATAGCACTAGTATGTATAGCTAAACACCAACTCAATAGAATGAATAATAATATAAGAGGAACGGTCAAGAATACAATAAGGGATTCAAATAATAGTAAAACAACAAGTTAAGGATCATATACATTTTCAAGACAATTTCCATATTACTAGGTTGGGTGATCTTTAGTACCGATGTTCCATATTTCACAATACCTCTGTATTCTTACACGGAGTCCGATCTTGACCCGACCGGCTAGGCCGCCTCATTTGAGACATATCTACAATTTCATTATAACTTTCTAGCATAGTACCACCATGTGTGCGGCATGGCGTCCGATCACGGCCCGATCGGCTAGGCCATCTCATTTGAGACATCTACCCTTTTTACAATTTCATCCACAGTACTACTGTATTCTTACACGGAGTCTAATCTCGGCCCGACCGGCTATGCCATCTCATTTGAGACATTACCTTTTTCAGTCAATCATCTCACATCGTACTTCTTTCATGTACTTTCGATTCATTGACACTAGTGATTACGATTACAAAGTCATTCTTGGCACTTGGCCGTATTTCATAGTTCCAAACCCCTTTTCCACATTCAATATCATTATCAAATATTGAACTTACATCCTTCAACACAAACACGTTAGAAATCGCCAATTCTATAATGATCAAGGGCTTACTCCAATTACATGATCACCGTGGGGGTTCAATTCTAAGAAGAAGGGGGTTTAGCCAACATACCTCAATTGAGCTCCTTAAAACTCTAAGATGTTCTGGAATATTAGCCACTTCAATCTATTTTAGCAATATAACAAAACTAAACCAGTATTAGGAAAATGAACATGGTTTTAGCCCATTTGAGCATATTATCAAATATGAGGTGTGCATCAATGCCTGAAGGCCCTTTTTCTTTGCGGAGGATTCCATCCTTCCCCAACCCATTCTCTATCATTGTTAGTTCACAATATTCCCACATACTACAAGGATACATGCATGCAAGGTAAGCACTCCCATTCCCATGAATTACCTTACTAATGGCCCATTATAGTTACATTTTGAAATTAAGAGTTTGGGTGATAGAATCTTACCTCTTAGGAAGAAGACCTAGGTGCCCCTCTTGATAATCTTCAATATTCTAAGTGAGAATTGGAGAGCAATGTGATGAAAATAACTTCTCCCACTAGGACCCTCTCCCTCACTCTAAAACTATTAGAAATTATGATTAAAATTGTCCATGGGATATGTTTTAACCAAATAGGGTCGGGTTTAAAAACCCCAAAAAATGAAGCTCCGGAACAAGGTCTGCGATCGCATAACCGATATGCGGACCGCATATCGGTCGCATAATCGATGACCAAAATAGCTAAAAACCTGTCCATGTATGCGGTCACTATGCGGCTCGCAGACCTATTCTGCGGTCGCATAATGAACCGCAGAATAATTATGCAGTCGCATAGTCAACCGCAAAATTTCATCCAAACTGGCCCTATTAACTGCCTCACTCTGGGGCCATTATACGGTCTGCAGACTGATTCTACGGTCGCATAATGGACCATAGAAATGCGTAACACTGCAAAACATTTTCCTTTACTTTTCGGTGTATTGTTCAACATAAAAAGTCTAAACCCGGGTACTTTGGCATCACGGAACCCTGGTTTTTATGAAACATTTTACAGGGCCTTACATCCCCTGCCAAAATTTTACCTTACGTGATCGCGGATCCTTTAACACGATCGCGAAGCACAACTTCCTTCACCCTATGCGATCGCAGACAGCCACACGTGATTGCATAACACAGCGCATGAATTTTCCAATTCCCTCCTCCGCACTATGCAAACGCGGCTTAATCTACACGTTCGCATAGTATTGTTGGTCAACAGCTTCGCGATCGCGGACATAACTATGCGTTTGCATAGCACAAAAATTATAGCTTTCCAGTTTAGCCTACGAGATTGTGGACATTCTCACGCAATAGCGTAGAAGGAAACCAAATAGTGCACAAGAAAAACTTAAGCAAAACTCCAAGTCCAAATTCGATTCGTTCACCATCCGAAACTCACCCGAGGCCTCCGTGACCTCAAATAAATACACCAACAAGTGCTACAATATCATATAGTTGAAGCCTCAAATCACATCAAACAATGCTAAAAACATTAATCATATCCCAAATCAAGCGTAATGAAAACTAACAAATTCCAACTTCTACATTTGATGCAGAAACATATCAATTCAAATTCGATTGAGCTCAAATTTTGCACACAAGTCATAAATGACATAACGGACCTATTCAAATTTACAGAACTTGATTTCGACCCTAATATATCATAATGTCAATGTAGGCCCCGTAACAATTTCCTAATGATCTAAGATTATAAAGTGCGCCAACAGCTTTTGGGAATAACGTATTTGAGTATTAAAAGACACCTATGGGATAGAGACACATCATTTTGAATTGATAATTTATGTTTTAGGTGTGTTGCAACATACTATGGAGTTTTGGCGATGGGAAGAACTTGTGTGGAACAAGTTGAATACATTAAGTGGAAATGATGCTTCAATTGGCACAAGACCCGACTTCAAATGAATAGCAGTCCCTCCATATAACGACTTAGGTGGTGATATACCTATCTAATTAAAGTCCTTTGAGTCTAGTTTCCAACTTATCACCATTTGTCATTTGGATATTTCTATAGAAAGGTATGGCCATTTTACTGGACCTATGTCATATGCATGCCCAGATATGCGGCTCCACATATTTGGGAGTTTCTGCCTTGTGTGCGTAGCCAGATGCGCGGCCACTTGCCCAGGTGAACGACCGTGCACGTAGGAGCCCATTAAATAACCCCAAGTCCGGGTATAGAGACGGGTTAAATCATTTCTTAAGCTAAAACCTGATATTTTAGAGAGAAGTGAGAGTGCTCTAGAGAGAGGAAGTAGATGAAGTGTTTTGTTCGTCAAGATCTTGGTCAGGACTTGAAATCCAACAAGGAAATCTCACAAGATCTTCACCCAAAAGGTAAGATTCAAACCCTTGGTCTTCAATTTATATTTTGGGGTAAAAGATGGGTGATTAGGAGTATGATTCTTGGGTGGAAGAGTATTAATTATACATGCTTGTACCAATGAGGTTTGTGGGAAGATTGTTGAGCTAAAATAAGTAAAGACTTTGTTGAGGAGTGAAGGAAATCTTGTAGAAGAACCTTGTAGCCAAATTTGCACACCTAGTGTTTGATAAAATGCTTAAATGAGTTGAAACCATGAATATCTTCCTAATTTGTGTTCAATTTTGTTATGTCTCAAAATAGATTGGGATTGCTAGAATTTCCGGAACATTGTAGTAATTTAACGAAAGCTCAAAGTAATGTATGTTGGCTAAACTACTCCTTAGAATTGAATTCCATGACGTTCCCATAAGTTTCAACTATGGTTGTCTCAAGTTCCTTATTCTATGTTCCGAGATGTTCTCAATAAATTTGATTGTCCCGAATAAGCAAAGTGTCGAGAATTATGTATTAAAACGTGTTCCGAATGTTACTATCACATTATGTTATCCTTCGGGAATGTGTTCAAGAATGATATGTGCATTAAAATTTTATGGCTTTGAGTTGTGTTTCAAATGAATGTTATGATGCCAACTTTTGAGAGAAAAACTCGATATGCTTAAAACTCTTAATTACTCATATGTATACCTAAAGTCTTGATTGGACATGCCTTGTTGTTGATAATATATCAATATGCTTGAAAGTGAAAGAAGTGAGTTGAAGATATAAAGTGTGGCCATTGTGCCAAGAATGAAAGTTATAC
>AWOL01S0017932.1:0-22476 GCA_000715115.1 Nicotiana otophora
AAATATATATATATATATATATATATATATATATATATATATATATAAAGGAATTGTACTGGGTTGTTGTTGTTGTTGTTGTTGTTGTATAAAGGAATTGTCAATGAGGATATGTACGAAAGGAGCTCTTACAAGTGTTAGTACAATAGGAGATACAATAGGGTTCCCCATAAGCTTGGATGTCATTCCCATAATCATGTGGGTTTAGTTTACAAAAGGGGCCTACATCTAGCACGGTATTTGTTAACCTTAGTTATGTATAAACTCATTAATAGTACACATGATGAGCTTCAATGCTTTATGCTATTTGCAAACTATTTGTGTTAATTGATGAAACTAGTGAGGATTATCAACCAAAATATTGAACTATAAAGAAACACTTTAGACACTAAGGTTTTAGGATAAGTAGAAATAAGATATGCACGTCAAGTTTAGCCAATATAAGAATAGTGAAATTGGCGTGAGATAAGACGGGATTTTGCTACTTAAATATTCCCAATTCAGATATTTAGGCTCAACTTCTTGGAGAATGGTATGATAGATGAAGATTCAACACAGAGAATTAAAATAGGATGGTTGAGATGGAGAAGTGCTGCTGGAGTGTTATGCTCTATGAAGAACCAAGAATTTATTTCATTGAGAAGCTCACTTCCTTTTCGTCAATTTTTTTTTTTCAGATTTCTTTTTTCCCCTTTCAGGGATGAAAGGAATTGATTCAGGAAGTTCTCTTTATCTTCTTTTCCTTTATATGACGTCTTGCTACTAATGCACTTACACATTTCTTTCTAAACAGGCTGTTATTGAGGCAAATATTATTCCTCCCTTGGTTCACCTATTGCAAAGTGCAGAATTTGACATTAAGAAGGAGGCGGCATGGGCTATCTCAAATGCTACCTCTGGAGGATCTTATGACCAGATTAGGTTTGTTCTGTGTCTGTATATTCTCTGCGAGTGTGCATTGATTGCACTATTTGTCTGATATAACCTATGATCCCATTATCTTCTTCTTGTAACCCAAGCCAATATGAGTTTTCAAGAAAAGAACTATTCGTGAAGTTTAAGCGAAACTAACGGCAAATTTCTCCTCTAATTTGATGATAAATGATGATCAGATGACTGTTCATGGAGTCTTTTGCCCTGTGTTTGGAGTATTATCTGATGATAAAGTATGCAAAGTTCCTGGTTTGAAACACGAACCAATATTTAGTGAATGCTGGTCTACTCATTATCTTGACACGTTAGAGGATTTCCAATACATGTAGTTAGAGGTTTTAACCGTTTAAGGGAATAGCTAGTAGGTTTTTGAATGAGCAAATTGTGGGTTACTGTGCAACTGTGAAAAGATGAACATTTCAATTACAAGAGTTGAAAGTCTAACATTCTTATTTCAAATAAGTGGAGGGGCCAATAATGGGATCTTTTTGTGTATTCTACTGCAGATTCTTGGCAAGTCAGGGTTGCATTAAGCCACTATGCGATCTCCTGATATGTCCAGATCCCAGAATTGTTACAGTATGTTTGGAGGGGCTCGAGAATATATTAAAGGTAGGCGAGGTAGACAAAGAAGCTGGCATGAATGGTGGAATTAATTTATATGCACAAATGATGGATGAATGTGATGGATTGGACAAGATCGAGAATCTCCAAACCCACGACAACAACGAGATTTATGAGAAGGCCGTAAAGATCTTGGAGAAATACTGGGCTGAAGAAGATGAAGAGCAAATTTTCCCCGATGGCGTTGATGGGAATCAACAAGGTTTCCAATTCGGAAACAGCCAGCCTAATGTTCCTGCAGGTGGATTCAAGTTTGGGTAGAAAGATTATAGCAGAGTCTGTTTTGTTTTATAGGTCTCTTCACTCGTTGAGCACAAGGATGTAATTGGATTTTCTTGTTGCCAAGGGTCAGGGTTTTTGGTCTGGATCAAAGGCTTTTTGAATTATGCGTGGAATTTGCTGAAAATGTAATGTTTTAGTTTTGTTTTTGTTTTTTTTTTTCAACATCACGGCAAAAAATCGATGTTCCTTTGACTGGCTTTTTATGTGAGGTAGAGGATGTTTTTTTGTGGTTATATCTTTGCTTAAGAAATAAGAATAGCTGTTCACTCTCAAGATCAGCGTCATTTTTGGCTGTATCAAGAGACTAGATTGCGTCTAAAAGCACACTTGTACAATAATAAGGGAAGAAGAAGACCACAAGTTGGGAGGAAAGGAGGTACATAGCTCTTGAATATCATCAAAATGGTGCTATACGTCCACATATCAATGAAATTTAAAACTCATACGTCATTAGATTATGTAAATTGTAGCGTCTATTGCACGTGGCATCAGGCATGCATCACTTATTTAATGTAATACTGTTCACATTATCTAATTACTCTTTTTCTTCCTGAATAGCTTTGGTAGTTCCGTATGAACATAAAAATTAATTGTTCAACCAAATTGCTAGGTTAAAAAAAAAGGAAGATAAGAAAACTTGGGTCAAAAAATTGTTGTTATTTGAAGAAGAAAAAGAAGAGAAGAAAATGCCATTGCAGCGAAAGAGGAATTTGAATACGATTCATATATTATTGTTGAAGTATATGTAGCATACATATATTATTTTCTTGGATGGTACTGAAACAGAATTAGAAGACAGACCTAAGGAAAAAAGAATCAAAAAGGAATTTTTCTTGCAATACGGGGAGGGGCAAATGGGGTTGGGGTAGTGAAGTGGCACGCCACTTTACATCTATCTCATAAAAATATCAGGCCACGTGTTGGACATGGTAGAGATTTTGACGGAGAAAGGGTATTTTTGTGTTAATACTATAACGTGGAGGACTTTTATAGACAAATAATATAATGGAGGGTATATATGATCCTTTTCGCAGAGATATTTTTTACTCTTTTCCGAAAAAGAATTTATCCCATTATTGTATATAATTTAAATCTTTATTATAATATTTAGCACGATTTAGTTATTATAAAAATTCAAATTTGAATGAATTTATTATTCCTGCCGACAGATTTAAAATGACATATGTCCATGCACTACGGAAGTCATTATCATCGTCTATACGTGTCTTTAATTGGAGTAGAGTCCACTTTTTTTCTAAGAAAAACCAAAATAAAAAGTGGACGACAAAAAACGCTATATTAACATCGAAATATGTTTAACCATAATTCAGTTATAAATATGTGCACGAAAAATATATATCTTCTATTTATTGATTTGGCGTTCGTATAAATTTGTGCTCCCATGCGGCAACGCGTGGGGATTAATTATATTGCAGACTGGATAATTGTGCGGTTTGCTTGTGAATAGTGAATTGTATCATTTTTACGAGGCAAAAAGCATTCACAAATATTAACATCGAAAGATAAGAAAGATTTTGACAGGGGAATCACATGAGTTATATTTTGGACATAAATGTTATGAAAACATGTCAAACTTCTGTCCAATGAAAATGTGGAAATTTGGAGGCAAATTGGAAATCAAAAGGAATTTGGAGGGAAACGATAGATGCCAAATGGAACATGGTAAAGAAAAATCTCAAAAGCCTGTGTGAATAATGACTTTTTACTTTGGCATTTAGCGTAACTAATGAAATTGAAAGGACATAACTCAGGACTCATGAGCATTAATAAGACAGATTTCTTGACCCAAAATGGGTGGGAGTCGTGACTCGTGGGACACAGCTAAGAAGAGACTCTTAAGTCTTAAGAATTGATTTTTCACCCTGGCATGACTCTAGTAACGTTCGTTGAAAAAGAAACCTGTAAAAGGAGTCAGTTCAATATTAATATATGGTTCAAAATCTGTCCTAGAATATTTAAGATAAGATAACGCTAAAGAAAGAATTCTCGTGTCGTCGTTAGTCGGGGTGGACTAGGAAGCACCAAGACTCATAGCCGAAGAGTCGACGAAAGCCATGGCTAGTTTTCGAAATAGGATATTAAAGAGAATATTCTAACGGATATTTTCTACACTATTAGGATTTACTATGAATATGTCTCATATAAATAGAAAAAAAGATAATAATAATATGGGGCATGTGACATTCATTTTGAAAGAACATACTTTTGACAAAAGATATTTTCTCTCTCTTATTAAGATATAAACACTACTTTTTCATCAAGATTCTCGTCCATATTGTTTCATACTTTTCCATTAGATCCAAGAATAATTCGAACATTTTAGGATTTGTCTGTCACTCATCATTATTAGGAGAAACAATCATCTAGTTCATCCTTTATTTGATGAATCACTCCTCCTATTTACTTAAATGTCATTTATTGTTATTCATTGCTATTGAATGCTACATTATTGCTCATACTTTTTAGAATAGTTATTGCATGTTGTTGTCATTCTTTTACCAGATCTATTTGATGCTAATCACGTTTTCGGAACTCTCATCTAGAAATATTATTATTAACTAGATTTAACTCATTATCATATAAATTTAATTATTTGAACCAAGAATTAATTGTTATTTTTTTGTCAAACAATTAACACGTAAATACATCAATTCTCTCTATTCTCTATCGATAATTAAATTTCAAAATTGACTGCATTATATGGATTAAAAAAGAAGTTGATGCCAATACGTAGTTTCTAGATAAGTAAATGTAAGAGTCATTGGTTATTGTTTGCCTTTTATATTAGTTTAGCGAAAAATACGTATGGAAGATTGCAAAACATAGTTAATGTAATATTTTGTGCTATATAATTAGCCCTTCCCCATAGACGTTCTTCAGTATTACATTTTTCCATTTAAGACTTCCGGCAATTTTATTTCTTTTTTCTATACCTTAGTTTTGAGATCAAACTAAGTAAATTGTTATTATTATTGTTGCAATTTTGGAACCTAAAAAAAAAAAAAAAACTGTAGAGGCGCATGGAGGTATGTTATGCTCGCCAATCTTGATCTCGTGAGTATTCAAAATAACTTTTGCAGGGTTTAATTTCTATCTTGCCACCTTAAAGATAATTAACATAATTATTCATAATATGCGAATCTAATAACCTAAGTGTTTACCCGAAAAACGGATAGAGTTGAATTTATACGTAGTTCTAAGGGTACGTGGTATAACTTGACACAAATCATAAGAGTAAGTAGAAATATCGAATATTGACTATAAAGAAAAGATGCAAACCGAGTTGAAAGGAAGATGATTTATGAACAAGCAAAATAAATGTATGAAGCTCAAAAGGATAATCTCTTAATATGGGAATGCATCAACAGTATTTGAGTTACAGTGTATCAATGACTTGATGCCCCCCTCAAGGAATAATAACCATCCGTCTTATAGTGGAGGGATCCTACTTTGGATGTAATAAAAAATATATAGTGGGGAACCCATGATAAATTAGTTTATCCCTAATTTTTGCCGAGATTCCCTTTTTTAGTGCGGCTGTATCAGCTTTTGTCTCTTGGCTCGATCTTGACCGGACTCGCTATTGGTCGGTTTCCAGACTTAGAGCTCGATGTGGGCTCGAGCTCGATATTAACTCGGGTTCTGGTATTGACTCAGGCTCGGTATTGGTTGGCTTCTGGCTCTAAAGCTCGATTCCATCGCTTCTCATCATAGTTCGATTTGGATTCGAGCTCGGTATTTGATCTGTCCCTGAAACTCGAAGTTCGTTTGTGGCTTCTTCGGATTTCATCTCGATATTATGAAGACTCTCTCCGGTCCATTATGTTCTCATCTTGATCAGTCGTACGAAGGCCGAAATCAGTTTCGACCGTATACAGATAGTCCCCTCGTTTCTCGGGAAGAATGTGGCGAGAAACGACGTGATTTTTCAACGGCGCTATTAGATATACACTAACGTTTGCACTGGGCCCGGCCATGACGTACGTGGTAGTTGTCCCATCACTTTAGTTTATCAAGGTATTTAATGTGTGTCAGACGATGGTCGGCCACTGCTGATATTGAACCGCTATTGCTCAATCTATAAATAGCCCCTTTTTTACCATCTATCACTTTTACATCTCCAAATCTTCTAAGTTCACTTTCGCATTTTCTGAGTTCTTCATCCGTAAACTTGTGATTTTCACTATAAAATCCCTCTTTTAGAACACCAAATATTGCCACCTTCCTCTATCTTCAATCTTCAGGTCCTAATGGCGAAACATCAAAAACCGTTCCTCAGAAAGAAAAAGCTTCTTCTTCGCGGCCCGCTAGTAATAAAACACCGGTGGAGCCACGACCTGAGGAGTGTGTTCCCGGGATGTGCGTCCTTACCTCCGATTTTAAGATCAACAAAGCTTCGCCGGTCCCAGGTTGATGCGAGCCAGTATCGAGATATATGTGCTCGATAAACGAGAGCCATCTTAAACAGCTAAGGAAAGATTGCGATTGGGAGGACATAGAAGTGATAATCCCGACTGTCGAAAAAAATACTACCACTCATGTGAAAAGGTTTCTAAGTGTGTACACTTACCCTTTCACGTTGGGCCCCCTCGACCCTATCGTCATCGATTTTTGCCGCTAATACCAAGTAACTCTAGGCTAAATCCACCCTTCTTTTTGGCGGATCGTTATTCTGATCCGCTTCTTTGTAAATAAAGTCGAGGGGATGCCTTTAACCCTTGACCACCTCATTAGATTGTACAACCCCCGCCTCTATCGAGGTGGTTAATAAAACTCCAGCGCCGAGCAACCAAAGTGATGTTCACGAGCTTAGACGAGGACAAAGACCAGGGCTAGATGGGCAGTTTCGTTTGAGTGAAGATTTCGGACCTAATCCCTGTCGAGAAGATGTCATTTCCCGAAGAATGGAACATGAAGCGTAAGTATAATTCTATTGTTAGCTCCTACTGTCTTATTCCTTTGTTTCTTTCTCACCGATATTTGTTTTGTGATGCAGCGGTTATTTGGATGCCCGATGCAGTTCTTCACCTTAAGAGCTGGGTACGAGACTTGGCTTCGACCTCAACATATGCCGAGCGCTCGTGGCGCGATTTATCGAAGGGCCGATGGGAGGCCAAAAACCATGGTAAGACTCTTTCCCATGCCTTTGATGGTTCGAACAAAATAGTTTTCTTATACTTATAACTAATCTTTTTGTGTGTAGTCTTGGGCAAAGATGCGGTCATGAGGCCCTTGTCTGGCGAGGAAAAGACTTTGGCCCTGGTTCCAAAACCGACGAAGGACAACTAAATAAAAAGGGCCTTTACATCCGAGGATCTAATACTTAAGACGAAGACGGCTCTTAAGCCGAGGAAAAATATCTTCCCTTTGACCGAAGAATCAGTTCGGCGCCTAAGGGATGAAGACGAAGAAGAAGATGATGACTTCGGGCTGATGTCCCGAGTGAAAATTAGCGCAGAGGCTCCAAAGGCTACTGAATCGATGATGGCTGCAAAGATTCAATTTTGTGATGGGGGAGTCTCGGTAAGAGAACCGGTCGAAGTCCTCGAGTCATCGAGGATCGAGGCTACCTCCCGCCATAATGAGCCAATAGTGGGTACAGATGTGGGGTTTGGTCTCGAGGCTCCTCGATATGGAGAGAATGCCCCAAGTGATTCACTTGGGGCAATAGAAATTGGAGGTTCCCCGTTGCTCTCCTCGTTTTCCGAGGAAATGATTCGAGAGGCTCGGGCCTTGAAGATCCTTTTATGTCGAAGTAGGCCATGAAAAAGAGGATCCCTTTCGTGATTATTTTACTGGGGTCGAAGATGCTACCGGCCTGAGCGATATGGAAGTCTCGAGGAAGGACTCGGGTGAGGCATCGGGCCTTTTTAACGAAGTGCAGCGAGCTCTGAATCGGGTAAGCCTTAACTCTCTCGGTTAGTATTATCTCTGTGTTTGTTTTCCTCTTCTAACTTCTTTTCTTTCTGTGTAGGCCTCAGCGCTTCATCGGGAAGCATGTTCTCGGTCCCAAGCTGAGCTTAGTCGGTACGAGGTCGACCTACTGTGATGACTCAAACGGATCCAGATCAATATTTTAATCGTTTTGGTAGGTCTGTATCGTGATTTGGGACTTGGGGGTATGCCAGAAATTTAATTTGGAGGTCCCTAGCTCAAGTTATGACCATTTAACGGAAACTAGTAATTTAAAGGCTAAAGATTTTCAAGTTTTACCACGGGGTTGACTTTTTGATATCGTGGTCGGAATCCGATTCTGAAAATTGGAATAGCTCTATTTTGTCATTTATGACTTGTGTGCCAAATTTAAAGTCATTCTCGATTCATTTAACATGTTTTGGCACAAGATTTGTAAATTGAAAGATTTGGAAACTCAAAATATCGAATCGAGGTGTGAATTGTAATTTCAGCATCGTTTGGCATGATATGAGGCCCCGAGTAAGTACGTATGATATGTTAGGACTTGTTAGTATATTTGGTTGAGATCCCGAGGGCCTCGGGTGGATTTCGGGTGGTCAACGAAATTTAATTTTGGCAGTTCAAGAATGTTCGACGTCGTTTCTTCAAGAATAAGTGATATCCCATTAAGAAAATTAATTCCAAATTTAGTTTTGATAGAAGCATTAGATACGTATTGAAATTTTGGAGTCATAGCAAAAAGAATCGTCGAATTCGGACATCGTATGAGAGAGTTATGCCCATTTTCGTGTCGGTAAAATTTTTTTGTAGCCGCCAGCGCCAGGGCTAGCACCGAATTATTAGTGTTCTGGAAAGTGCGCCACAGGCCGCGCGCCACGCTACCTGTGGCACTCGAAAACGTCAAAAATCCCATAAAACGGGGAATTTAGCCATTTTACTCATTTTTGAGTTTGGGGAGCTCGGTTTATGCGATTTTTGGGCGATTTTCACGGGAAAAAATTAGAATAAGTGTTCCTTATCCTATATTGATTATATTTCATGATTCCATACTCATTTACATCATGGATCCATGAATTTATGGAAGAAAAATCAGATTTTTACAAAATCTTCCAAAAATGTAAAACTAAGATTTGAAGGTCAATCCGATGTTGGAATTTGATAATTGTTATATGCTTGGACTCGTCTCGAAATGGGTGTTCAGATTTCGTAAGCTTTTCCAAGATTTGAGACGCGGGCTCCACTGTCAATTTTTAAAGTGAAGTTCAGATTTTTATCCGAAAAATTAGTAAATTCATATGAAATTAATTTCTATGATTTGTATTGAGTATATCGAATTGTTTGTGAATAGATTTGAAGATTTTGGAGATAAATTTAAAAGGAAAAGTTGTGGTCGAGTACTTGATTGGAATTTACAAAGCGAGGTAAGTGTCGTGGTTAACCTTGACTTGAGGGAATAGAACCCTTAAATTATTTGTTATGTGAAATGCATGTGAACAATGTATAGGCGAGGTGACGAGTATCTATACGTCGTCAAATTAATTATTTGCATAATTATTTGAAAATCCTAAATTTGTTTTAATACACGAATTAATTGTTATAGTAATTGTTCCTCTCCTATTCTTTGTCAAATATTAATTCTTGAATTCCTGTAATAATTGTTACATGTTTACTCAATTTATGTGCATTAATTGCTACTTGAAATTTAGCATATTAAATATTAAACTGCCTATTTTCTTCCTGATTTTCATAATATATTGCTAATTGTCATTGCTTGTTTCATAATTAAATCATAACTATTGAATGTTTGTTGTTTTAAAATTTTATATTAATTGTTGCATTTATTGGGGCAATTTATTCTATAAGAATTGGTAAATGAATATATTGAAGGAGCGGGTTGTGCGCCGCAACAGAGTTTATTGAAATGAATATATTGGGAGATCGGGTTGCACGCCGCAACAGACTTGTTTAAAAGTCCATATTGGAGGATCGGGTTGCACGCCGCAACAGATTTGTTTAAAAGTCCATATTGAAGGATCGGGTTGCACTCCGCAACAGACTTGTTTAAAAGTCCATATTGGAGGATCGGGTTGCACGCCGCAACAGATTTGTTTGAAAGTCCATATTGAAGGATCGGGTTGCACTCCGCAACAGACTTGTTTAAAAGTCCATATTGGAGGATCGGGTTGCACGCCGCAACAGATTTGTTNTGAGGATTGGGTTGCACGCCGTAACAGACTTGTTTAAAAGTCCATGTTGGAGGATCGGGTTCGACGCCGCAACAGAGTTGTTTAAAAGTCCATATTGGAGGATCGGGTTGCACGCCGCAACAGACTTGTTTAAAAGTCCATATTGGAGGATCGGGTTGCACGCCGTAACATACTTATTTAAAAGTCTATATATACTTGATTAAAATAAATATATGGGAGGATTGAAAACGAATATGTTGTGGGAGCAGGTTGCACGCTGCAATGGAAATTGATCGAAATAATAATTGGTTATGACTGCTGAGTTAGTTTCAACTGTTAAAATGAATCACCTGAATTATTTCTATTATTATTGTTATTATTATTATTATTGCGTACAGGTTAATGTAAGTGACCCGCCTTAGACTCATCACTACTTTGTCGAGGTTAGTCTCAGCACTTATCAGTACATGGGGTCGGTTATACTGATACTATACTTCACTTCTTGTGCAGATTTCGGAGTTGGTCACAGCGGCGTACCATAGACTTGCTCGAATTTCATCTACTCAGAGGAAATTTGAGGTATAACTGCACATCGTCCGCAGTTCTGAAGTCCCAGTCTACTTTACTTTAGTTGTGTGTTTGTTTTCAGATATTTTTATTTTATTCAGACCTTTATTTTATTATTCTAGAAGCTCGTGCACTTGTGACACCAATTCTGGGATGGTATTTAGACACCGTTATTTTAATGGATTATTCATTACATTTTAGACCTTACTTCCACATTTGTTTCTTTGTTATTAATAAATTTTAAAATTGTTTAAAAATGGCTAATATTATTTTAATGTTGGCTTGCCTAGCAAGTGAAATGTTAGGCGCCATCACGGTCCGAATGTGGGAATTTCGGGTCGTGACACCTACGAAGGCTCACAGAAGAGAGAAATGACCTCAAACTTCATTGTGAGCAAAGAGAAGAGGAGATCAAGGATCTCCGAGCCAAGTTGACCAAGGCTCACCAAGATCAGAACGATCTGATCGAGCAGGTAATGAAAAACTTAAAAACTCATGGGCTCGATTTAGGTTCGAAAGCTACTATTTCGATCTCACAGCTGCAGCAGAAGCTCGAGTTGATCGGGCAGCTTCGTGAGGAGGTTGATATAATAAAGGCGGATACCTTGGGGTGGAAAGAAGGTATGGATCGCCTTGCTGCAGAGAAAGAGGTTGTTCGAGCCCAATTATCATCGGCCGAAAGTCAACTCCAAAGCATGAAGGAGAGGAGCTCAGTTCAAACAAGAAAAATAGAGGGGCTTGAAGCTCGGTTGACTTCCGAGAAAGGCAGCAAAGCTCGGATGCATTTATGACTGTCTATCGGGCCGATGCCGAAGCCGCTCAAGTACACGTGAGAAAGGCAGCAGAGACCGCTTAAACTTGAGCATATTGTGTTGCTGAACTCGCCAAATGCCAATCTCGGAGGGAGTCCCTTGAGGAAATCCATGCTCGAGGTTTTGATCTCACCAAAGAGATAAAGAAGGCTAAAGAACTTGAAGCCAAAGCTGGAGCCCTGGCTTCCGATGATGATGATGATGATGATGAGAGCAAGAGTGGGCCTGAGAGCGGGGAGAAGCTCTATGGAGAAGAGGTTGCTCCCGAAGATAATCAGGAACCTTAGGGTTTTTTGTTATCTTTTTTTGTAGGGTCCTGATCGGACCTTGTAAATACTCATATATATATGAAGATCTTTTCCTTTCCCGATTTGTCTTTGTTTCATATTTGCCTTGTGAAAACTTTGTTTCAGCCATGCCTTTAGGCAATTTGATTGAAGTCAGATCTTGAAGTTTTTATAACTGAGTGAGTGATTGCTGGAACTTGAAATAAGATTAGCCCTTAGGCTTAATGGTCGAGTGAGTACTTGCTCGAACTCAAGGTAACATAGCCCATAGGCTTAGTAGTCGAGTGAGTGATTGCTCGAACTCGAAATGATGTAGCCTATAGGCTTAGTACTCGAGTGAGTGGTTGCTCGAACTCGAAATAAGATTAGCCCTTAGGCTTAGTAGTCGAGTGAGTGTTTGTTCGAACTCGAGGTGTTCGAGTGAGTAATTGCTCGAACTTGAAGTAATAGTAGCCCGTAGGCTTAGTGGTCGAGTGAGTGATTGCTCGAACTCGAAGTAAGAGTAGTCCTTAAGCTTAGTGGTCGAGTGAGTGTTTGCTCGAACTCTAAGTAATGTAGCTCGTAGGCTTAGTAGTCGAGTGAGTGTTTGCTCGAACTCTAAGTAATGTAGCTCGTAGGCTTAGTAGTCGAGTGAGTGATTGCTCGAACTTGAAGTAAGATTAGCCCTTAGGCTTAGTGGTCGAGTGAGTGTTTGCTCGAACTCGAACTAATGTAGTTCATAGGCTTAGTAGTCGAGTGAGTGTTTGCTCGAACTCGAAGTAATATATCCCGTAGGCTTAGTGGTCGAGTGAGTGTTTGCTCTAACTCGAAGTAATGTAGCATGTAGGCTTAGTGGTCGAGTGAGTGTTTTGCTCGAACTCGATGTAAGAGTATCCCGTAGGCTTAGTGGTCGAGTGAGTGTTTGCTCGAACTCGAAGTATTGTAGCCCATATGCTTAGTAGTCGAGTGAGTGATTGCTCGAACTCAAAGTAAGAGTAGCTCGTAGGCTTAGTGGTCGAGTGAGTGTTTGCTCGAACTCGAAGTAATGTAGCTCATAGGCTTAGTGGTCGAGTGACTTTTTGCTCGAACTCGAAGTAATGTAGCCCGTAGGCTTAGTGTTCGAGTGAGTGTTTGCTCTAACTCGAAGTAATATAGCCCTTAGGCTTAGTGGTCGAGTGAGTGTTTGCTCGAACTCGAAGTAATTTAGCCCATAGGCTTATTAGTCGAGTGAGTGTTTGCTCGAACTCGAGGTAAGAGTAGCCCTTAGGCTTAGTGGTCGAGTGAGTGTTTGCTCGAACTCGAAGTAATATAGCCTGTAGGCTTAGTGGTCGAGTGAGTGTTTGCTCGAACTCGAAGTAATGTAGCCCGTAGGCTTTATGGATATTGATTTCTTCGGTATTTTAATTGGCAGTCCCCGATTTATGGGATAAGTTTTTCAAACTCCTTCGGTTGTGATCGGCCCTTAAACCTGTTTGAATCATGAAGTAGAACGAACTTTCCAAAAAATGAGATATCGGTAAAGAGGTTTCTCTTCATAAGTCATTATATATGTGTTCGTGTTTTGTGCCAAGGTTCGAGCAAAACAATGCGGACATGGTTCGTTTTGACCATTTGGCCCTTACACTTTTCCCTATCTAGACCATGTTTGACATGAAGTAACTTTGTTGTATCGAACTTGATTTATTCGATGGTAATGCCCCCAGTATTCGAGGTTGATTGTAAAGAGGTCTCGGATATTGTTGAATTGTTATAAATTAGCATGATCAATGGTTGCCTCATTAAAAAACTTGCCGAAAAACCCATTTAGGATAAAACCGGTCTAAGGGAAAAAGAGTGCAATGCGTGCTCTCAGGCCTAAGGCTTTATGTTGAATAATCCGTCCATATTCCTGGTCGAGCTCCTGCAAGGGTTAGTTTCAAAATATAAACAAACATGGGAGGGTCGTACCTTAGTAGTAATATCGTTTTAGGTGTGACACATTCCAATTGCTTGGTAGTTATTTTCCGTTTATCACACCGAGCTTGTAGGATCCTTTACCGACGATTTCGAGTACCTGATATGGTCCTTCCCAATTTGGACCCAGATTTCCTTCATTTGGATTTCGGGTGCTGAGGGTGAATTTCCTTAGCACTAAGTCCCCGATTTTAAAATGGCGAAGATTGGTTCTTCGATTATAGTATCTTTCAATCCGCTGCTTTTGGGCGGACAATCGGACGAGAGCGGTTTCTCATTTTTCATCCAATAATTCGAGACTAGTATTCATAACCTCGTGATTTGACTCTTCTGTTGTATGTCAAAACCTAGCACTGGGTTCCCCGACTTTGACTGAAATTAAGGATTCGGAGCCATATACTAAGGAGAAGGGGGTTGCCCCCGTACTGGACTTTGATGTTGTTCGATATGCCCAAAGAACTTCGGATAGAATTTCTCTCGATTTCCCCTTAGCGTCATTCAACCTTTTCTTTATGTTTTGAATGATAGTCTTGTTCGTCGATTCGGCCTCTCCGTTCCCACTAGGGTGGTACGACGTTGTTAATATCCTTTTTATTTTATGGTTTGCGAGGAATTCCATCACTTTGCTGCCGATAAACTATTTTTTATTGTCACACACTATTTCGGCGGGTATCCCAAATCAACATATGATGTGATCCCAGATGAAGTCTACAATCTCTTTCTCTCTCACTTTCTCGAACGTCTGTGCTTCAACCCATTTACAGAAATAGTTAGTCATAAATAAAATGAACTTAGCTTTACCTAGGGCCGATGGCAGAGGGCCAACGATATACATCCCCCATTTCATGAATGGCCATGGGGATAGGACTAAATGAAGTTGTTCTCCGGGCCGATAAATCATCGGTGCAAACCTTTGACATTTATCACATTTTCGAACAAACTCCTTAGTATCTTTTTCCATGCTATCCCAATAATATCCTACTCTAATGATTTTGTGAATCAGTGATTCGGCCCCGGAGTGGTTCCCACAAGTGCCTTCATAGATCTTTCGTAAAACATAATCGGTGTCTCCTGGTCCTAAGCATACTGCCAATGGTCCATCGAATGTCCTTCTGTATAATGTTCCATCTTCAGCCAATGTGAATCGAGCAGCTTTAGTTTGTAGGGCCCTCGACTCTTTAGTGTCTGATGGGAGCTTTTCGTTCTTCAAGTATTTAATATATTTATTCCTCCAATCCCAGGTTAAGCTTGTAGAGTTTATCTCGGCATGACGTTCCTCGATCACGGATCTCGAGAGTTGAACGACAGTCCCCGAACTTATCTCATCTTCCTCGACCGATGACCCTAGATTTGCAAGTGCATCGGCCTCATTGTTTTGCTCTCGAGGTACATGCTGTAAAGTCCATTCCTTGAAACGGTGCAAGGTTACCTGCAACTTGTCCAAATACCTTTGCATTCTATCCTCTCGAACTTCGAAGGTTTTGTTTACTTGGTTCACTACCAGTAAAGAGTCACACTTGGCTTCAATGACTTCTGCTCCTAAGCTTTTAGCTAGCTCGAGACCTGTAATCATAGCCTCGTACTCAGCCTCATTATTAGTCAACTTAGAAGTTTGATAGATTGCCTAATAGTGCTACCTGTGGGCGTCTTCAAAACGATGCCTAGCCCGGACCCCTTCACATTCGAAGCACCGTCTGTGAAAAGGGTCCATACCCCCGATGATGTACCCGATTTTAACAAGAGTTCCTTTTCGACTTCGGGTATGAGGGTTGGCGTGAAGTAGTCCACGAAGTCCGTTAAAATTTTAGACTTGATGGCCGTCTGGGGTTAATATTCGATATCGTACCCACTGAGTTCGACGGCCCATTTGGCCAATCGGCTAGATAGTTCGGGCTTGTGCAAAATATTACGAAGTGGGTAAGTGGTTAATAGGCATATGGGGTGACATTGAAAGTATGGTCTTAACTTTCTAGAGGCGTTTATCAGTGCAAGTGCCAATTTCTCCAAATGTGGATATCTAGTTTCTGCTTTTCCTATTCGACTTACATAATAAACGAAAAATTGCGTACCTTTCTCTTCTCGAACTAGGACACCACTTACCACGATTTTCGATACTGCCAAGTAAAAGTAAAGTTTCTCATCGACTTTTAGAGTGTGAAGCAATGTTGGGCTCAATAGGTATTGCTTCAATTCCTCTAATGCCCGTTGGCATCCCGGGGTCCAGGGAAAATCGTTCTTCTTTTCGAGCAGAGAGAAAAACGTGTGGCTTCGATCCGATGAACTTGAAATGAATCGGCCTAAGGTGGCTATCCATCCAGTTAGCCTCTGCACGGCGTTTACACTGTACACGGTAGTGATGTCTTCGATGTCCTTGATTTTATCGGGGTTGATCTCGATTCCCCGATTCGACACCATGAAGCCAAGGAACTTGCCCGAACCGACCCCCGAAAACACATTTCTCGGGGTTGAGCTTCATGTTGTATTTCCTTAAAATCTCGATCGTTTCCTGCAAATGAGCCAAATGGTCCTCTGCGCGCAGGGACTTAACTAGCATGTCATCAATATAAACTTCCATTGATTTACCTATTTGTTGTTCGAACATTTTATTTACTAGACGTTGGTAAGTAGCTCCTGCATTTTTTAGCCCGAAGGATTTTACATTATAAAAATATGTTCCATACTTGGTGAAAAATAAAGTCTTTTCTCGGTCCTCCGAGTTTATTTGGATTTGATTGTACCCGGAATAGGCATCGAGAAAAGTAAGAATCTTGTGGTCGGCCATGGCATCGATCATGCGATCGATGTTAGGCAGTGGAAAAGAATCTTTGGGGCATGCCTTGTTTAAATTCTTATAATCTACACACATTCTAAGTTTGTTCCCTTTTTTAGGGACTACAACTATATTTGCTAACTATTCGGGATATTTCACCTCCCAAATGGACCCTATTTTGAGAAGTTTAGTTACCTCGTCCTTTATGAATGCGTATTTTACCTCAGACTGGGGTCTTCTCTTTTGCTTCATCGGTTTGAACCTAGGGTCCAGGCTTAGCAGATGCGTCATTATATCCGGCGGGATCCCTGTCATGTCTAAATGGGACCAAACGAAACAATCTATGTTATCAATAAGAAATAAATAAGCTTTTTGTCTGAGTTCGGGGGTTAATCCCGTTCCCAGGTATACCTTTCGTTCTGACATATATTCGATTAGTATTACTTGCTTCGGCTCTTCAACCGTTGATTGGGTAGTATCGGAATCATCGGGGACCACGAAGGATTGAGAGATCCCTCGCTCATCATTTTCGTCAATCTTCTAATTTTCTAGTTGGGTCGAAGCTGAGGTCTGTGATTGCTATTTGGCATCACATTCCCCCTTCGAGTCTGTCCCCTTTGATGAAGGCGAGGATATTGGAATTGCTTCTTCGACGGCAAACATTTCTCTTGTGGCCGGTTGCTCCCCGTACACTATTTTGACTCACTCCGATGTTGGTAATTTAAGAACCTAGTGGAGGGTCGAAGGTACAGCTCTCATATTGTGGATCCATAGCCTTCCAAAAAGGGCATTGTACCTCATATCGCCTTCGATTAAGTGGAACTTCATTTCTTGGATGGTCCCGGCCACATTTATCGGCAGAATTATCTCGCCTTTGGTAATTTCACATGCCATATTGAATCCGTTTAGAACCAGGGTTGCGGGTAAGACCTGGTCCTATAGACTGGACTGTTCTTTGACGTTCGATCTAATAATGTTGGTCGAGCTACATATATCAATTAACACACGCTTAACTTTAGTTTTATTCATAAGTACGGATATTACCAGTGCATCGTTGTGAGGTTGCATGATTACTTCTGCATCTTTATCATTAAAGGACAGGGTTCCTATGGGTGCGTAATCCTAAGTTCGAGGTCTCTTCTCTCTCATAATCGATGTCCTAGTGCGTTTAAGCACCGACCCTTGAGGGGTATCGGCACCACCGATGATCATGTGGATGATGTGTTGTGGTTCTTCTTATTCGTTTTGCCTACCGAAATCCCTGTTTCCGGAATGGTTTTTGGCCCTGTCACTTAAACATTCTCGAAGGTGCCCTTTATTGAATAACCTGGCTACCTCCTCTCTTAGTTGCGTGCAATCTTCCGTTCTGTGGTCATGGGTGCCATGATATTAGCACATTTGAATGGGGTTCCTATCGACAGGATCGGTCTGTATGGGTCGAGGCCATTTAGTGTCTTTGATGCGTCTGATAGACGATACGATGGCGGATGCATCGATGCTGAAGTTATACTCCGATAACTGTGGTGCTTCCTTAGGTCTGGTATGCCTATCGAACCCATTTCTGTTCATCAGCCCCCGAGACCCTTGACCTCGATCATTTCTTTTATTGCCTTGTCCGAGGTTACGTCTCGATTCACCTATGGTCTCTACGATATGGTCGGTATCGGTCCCTGATCGGCCCTTGTTCTCGATTGATGACCCTTCTAACAGCGGGTCCAGAACCCAACTGATCGTCTTCGACTCTAATTTTTGATTGATAACGATTATGCATGTCGGCCCAAGTAATAGCTAGGTACTCGATCAGGTTATGCTTCAACCGCCGTGAAGCCATCGAACTTCGTTCGTTCAAACCATGAGTGAAAGCCTGAACAGCCCAATCGTCTGTGACTGGTGGTAGATCCATTCATTCCATTTGGAAACGAGATACGAACTCCCTTAGCATCTCGTTATCCTTTTGTCTTACCTTGAACAGGTCCGACTTCCTGGTCTCGACCTTTATGGCCCCGGCGTGTGCTTTTACGAAAGAATCTGCAAGCATAGCAAAAGAATCGATATAATTAGATGGTAAATTATGATACCATATCATTGCTCCCTTTGACAGGGTTTCACCGAATTTCTTCAATAATACAGATTCGATTTCATTATCCTCTAGATCGTTCCCTTTAATGGCACATGTGTAAGAGGTGACATGTTTGTTGGTGCCGGTAGTTCCGTTATATTTAGGAATCTCGGGCATGCAGAACTTCTTTGGGATCGGTTTAGGAACCGTGCTTGGGGGGAAAGGCTTTTGTACGAATTTTTTGGAATCTAAACCCTTCAATATCGGTGGTACCCCCGGGATCTGATCAACCCTGGAGTTATTTGTTTCTATTTTTTTGTCGTTTGCCTCGATCCTCCTTTCTCTTGATTCTATTCGTTAGGTCAGTTCTTCGAACATCTTAGTAATTTTGGGATTAGTCCATACTTGGATTGAAATACAAATGTCAAGAATTTTCTTTGTTTAAAAAATAAATAAATACTAACAATTTAATAGAATAAACTAGACAAATAATAAATAATACTCACATTATATTTTTATGTTTACTAATACCTGCATAATTAATTTTCGTATAACTAATCCCCGCATAACTAAATTATGTCTAACTCAATCCTGCATAACTATTTCATTCATAACTAAATCCTATATAACTAATCCTTAAGGGGTCGTTTGATTGCCGGTTAGAGTTATGCATGTATTAGTTATGAAGGTATTGGTTATGTATGTATTAGTTATGCAGGAATAAGTAATGCAAAGATTAGTTATGCATGTATTAGTTCTGCAGGAATAAGTTATGCAAGGTTGAGTTATGTTGGGATTAGTTATGCGTGGATTAGTTATGCGGTAGTTATATAAGGATTAGTAATATAAATGTAATGTGAGTGTTATTTATTATTAGCTTAATTACTTTATTTTATTAAAATTGTTAGTATAGTTTAAATATATATTTTTAAACAAAAAAATATAAGTTTGAATAAAGGGTATTCTTGTCATTTTGTATTTTAATACAAGTATTACTAATACATGTATAAGTTATTCCACCTTCTGCCCTGCATAAATAATACATAGATTCCCTCATAACTTATACATGTATTAGTTATACGGTAAAGAAAACATGAACCAAACATTGTACTAGCAATGCTACATTTTATGTGGAAAAGATAAAAAAATAACCAAACATTATATAACTTATGCTAGCTTCTACGTGGAGATTATTTTTTTCCCTTCTTTTAACCAAACAATATATAAGTTATCCTAGTTTTAATGCATGGATAACTCCTCTCTAACCGGCTACCAAACGACCCTTAATTGTATAACTAATACCTATATTATTAATTCCTGCATAATCTCCGTCAAACGAATCCTTAACTAGTGTTTGGGAAGTCTATATAGCAAATGAAACCCAATAAACGTGAGTAGGGATGTTCAAACCGAACCGAAAAACCGCACCAAACCAAAAAATCAAACCAAACCGATTTAAAAAATCGACTAGGTTTGGTTTGACTTGGTTTGGTATTGAGTAAAAAAATCCGAACCAAAACGACATATAGATATTTAATTTATATATATATTTTTAAGACTTTATATTGAATTTTCTTTAAAGAATATAGAAATATTTGGGATCCTATCATGTGTTAACCTTGAAAGCGTACATTAACGAAAAATTATTGTTAGACGACTAAGAAAATAACTATCATGTGTTACTAAAAAATTCTCCCATTAGAATATTTTAACAGATAATATGTTTGTCATTTTTTTTTTAATATTTACCAAACATATATTCACTCATCAAAACTATATCTATAACTTTAACAAAGTAAGATTGGAATAATATTCATGTAACAAAAAAACCCGAAAAATCAAAAATCCGATAAAACCGGTTTGGATTGGTTTTGATAAATTGAACCAGCCCGGTCCATGTTCACCCCTAAACGTGAGAGACATATGCAGTAAAATTTTACAAAAATGTGAACGATATGACCACATATTATATAATAAAAATTTATTAATATCGAAATTATGTTGTGGTATTTTAATCCAATATTAGTGACTCGTGTTTCATGTCTTTTAGGGTCTAAACGTACAATAAGTTTTTAAATTTTATAGAAGGAGACGTCCTTTCAAGTTGTCCCCATCAATATCTAACACAATTTTGGTTGTGGATAAAGTTGCAAATTTCACAATGTGTATTATTATCTAAATTTTAACATCACCACCAGAATTATCACAAAATGTGATACTCTATCGATGCAGCCTTAATAATTGAAATTCAAATAATTCAAAATCTCTACTATAACTTGATGACAATTGACAAATAAGTTTTCAACACGCATTTATTTAGGCAGTTGCAATAAAATGCAATGATAAACACAATTAAATTGTAGTATTAAATATACTCTTTAAGATAGATAATTCCTGTCGAGGAAAATGCATTGTCAATCACTACTGTTCGGATATAGATTTGGTTTACTTTTATCTTGGAAGAATTTCAAGATAATAATTTCTGGGCAAGGTTGCATATATTTGAAACATTGTCTTTTCTTACAACCTATGTTTTGGTTATAATTAAACTTTGTCCTTATTCAGACAGTATATTATTTTTAAGTAAACTTTTTCTAAAACTAGGGGCCGTAAATGTGGAAAAACTCATTCAGACAAAAGTTATTCAGAAGTAATTTTCGTTAAAATATGCAAAATGACCATTGAGAAACTTAATTCAAATAATATTACTTTCCTTGGATTTAATATTTAAGTTTTTAGCATTAACAGTGTAATCTTTTTACCGGTGGCGTACGCAAAATTTTTCATAAGCGATGTCACAATTTGAAGAAATGAACAAATAAATAACTTATTGTAATTGTAAGTTCTGTCATTTTCTATATTTATCCATAATATTTTCTTATACAACAACAACAACAACAACCCATTATAATCCCACTAGTGGGGTCTGGGAAGGGTAGTGTGTACGCAGACCTTACCCCTACCCTGGGGTAGAGAGGCTGTTTCCAAAATGACCCTCGGCATCCTTCCCTCCAAGAACTCTCCACCTTGCTCTTGGGGTGACTCGAACTCACAACCTCTTATACATAACTAGTAAAACAATTCGGCGAAGCGGTGTTCCGTGATACCGCGCAGGACAAGGTGTATATGCCCCTTCTTTTTACTACTATATATATTATCATTGAATTTTAAGTTGTAATAGCAGATTAGTTACTATTTTTATCATACTAGTCTATAAACACGTACGTTGCACGTGTGTCCCATATCAGTTGGTACAGAATTTTTAAAACGATACAAATAATATTAAAACTTGTGCATAATGAGTAAGTCAAAATTTGAGAAAAAGGCACAACCTGAAATTGATGAATATATTGCCCGCCTATTTGAATGACTTGTGTTATACTTTGTAGTTGTAGACACTCAACTAAAATAGTATAACTTCTTCTTATGCAGTTGTTCTAATATATAACATATTCAGATTGACAATTTTCTCGTTTTTTGATATTTCATCAATACATAATTTTAATGTGAATATGACCAACGTCAGCTATGTTTTATAAATGCTTCACACCTTAAAGTTTGTACCTTGTCTTTTAGAAATTGTAGCCTCATTTTGACAACCTTATACATATCAAGAAGTTATCGAAAGAAAGTACTCCCTCCGTTCATTTTTTACTTATCTATTACACTAAAACAAATGTCCACTTTACTTGTCTAGTTTGGAAAATCAAGAGATATTTATCGTTCTATACGTATTTTTCCCTTGTTATTAAGTACTACAAAATATTTCCAATTCATTTCCCAATATTTTGAATTTATAATAGTCAAGTTAATTTTTCAAATAGGGGTGGTATAGTAAAATTATAATTTTATTAATTACTTCTTAAGAGGTGTGTTTAGTCAAACATGGACAATAAAAATGAACGGAGAGAGTAGTATTTTATAGAGTTGTACATAAATTTGATCAACAAATGCGTTTTTTAGGATAGCTAGTAATATAATTTCATAGTATATACATGCAAACAAATACATAATTATTTGTCATAGAAATACTTAATAATTATTGACATCATAAAGTTAAATTTTTTATATATATATATATATATAT
>AWOL01S0017933.1:0-44640 GCA_000715115.1 Nicotiana otophora
GCTTTAAAAAAAGCTGAAAAATATTTTCTAAAACAATATTTTTGTAAAAACTGAAAAAAAACTAAAAAATAATTTTCTAAAGCATTGTTTTTGTAAAAACTGAAAAAACAAATATTTACTTTTTTTTCAATTTTTAGTTAAAAATATTTCATTTGTTTTCAATTTTTAATTGCTTTAGAAAATTACTTTTCAGTTTTTGTTTTTTAATTTTTACAAAAATATTGTTTTAGAAAAAGAATTCAGTTTTTTTAAAGCAGTGTTTTTGTAAAAATTGAAAAAAAAATATTTTCGTTTTTTTCAGTTTTTAGTAAAAATTTTCTTTTTTATTTTTTTCAGTTTTTACAAAAAAATAATAATTATTTTTCGGGTATGGGTATTGGGTCTATTTAATTAATTAGGAGATATTTAGAATTGACCAACAGGACGATGACACGTGTCCTTCCGTTTAAATGAGGGGTATATTTGAACCTAAAGTATAACTGCAGGGGTATAGATAACTTAATAATATAACGAGGGGTATTCTTAGACCATTTTCGAAAACAAAAGAGTATATTTGAAACGGTCGAGTATATATTACTGACTAGTATACTACTCCTATAAATTTAAATTCATAAGCGTGTTGACTAGGTTCATTTTATTGTTTATTTAATGAAGACACAACCAGGCAAGTAAGGCACGACAAATTTTATTTCTGGTAGTTTATTAATTGTCATTGTTGTTTCACAACTTTGGACAAAACCTCTTGCAACTCCTCCTCCTTTTCTTTTATTTTCTTTAGTATGTGCATCTCTTAGACTGTGAATCAATAGAATAAGCTGTCCACCAATGCTTTTGGCAAACCTGAATTGTTTGGTAGAGTGCTCAAGATAAATTTGTACTACCTATAGAACAAAATATACAATTACCAAACTGTAGTCTAGCTTGGCCGGTTACCACTATTTCCCAAGAACTAATTTGCCAAATAATGCATTGAATTTTATTAACTCTAAGAATGAGCAAAGTTCACAACTAAATAAGTTGTAAGTTACCACCAGTAGATTTCGAATATAATGGATGTAAAAAGAACATCCAGCGACCCTATGTTCTTGAATCCATTTGGTATAATTTCTCTTCTTGAAATCTCCTTGAGTTCCAATGTTTTACTAGGAAAAGAAAGGGAACAGATCAGTGATATTAAAACCTACGCAGATTATTGTATTCTTTTCTCTCCATTACTGCGAAATTAAATAATTTTTAGAGATTAGACTTAAATAACTTTTAGCGGGAAAAATAACTTCAATTTGTGGATCATTGTCAAAGTAAATGATAGAAAATATAGACAATTTTGTGAGTGGTCTTGGTATGAGAATCGTAATTGCGCTAATTGAGCCGCTAAAAAAGCCAGCTAAGTTCCCCTAAAGGCTAAAACATTCCCCAAATTTCTAGAGTTTGCATTGTCTCCTCCTTTTTTATAGGATGCTATTCCCAATCATATCATCTTTTTCTTCCACTAATACTGTGGCCCAGGCCAACCAGGTGGGATAAAGATTGATAGAATATTTTGTACAGATTTATGAAAATAGATGCTTAATTCGTAAATCAAATGACAGTTAACTAACCAAAAATAAAGATTAACGAATTTAAAGGTAAAGGAAGTGTTAGTGAGTGAATTGAAGTTGGTGTAACGGCAATATAATTTTGTTTTTATTTCTTAAGAAGATTTGTAGTTAAAGGCTTTTACAAATTCTTTGGAAGGGCAACTACTCACAAGTCATTCATTACGGTGACTTTTCCAATTCCAAATCTATATCTTTGGTCATTTCTATATGCTACTATTTTCTAAGAATTTCCTATACGTTTAACTGTCATCAGCAAGGAGAGAAACATGTATATCAAAAATAGAGATAATTGGAGAATTCTAGAAGATATTGGAAATGAAACTTTTTTGAAGAATTAACCTAAATAGCAGCCAGTGTTTTAAAAGGCGCGGGCATAACGCGAGACGTTTTACATATGCCTCAGCGAGGCGTAAGCCCCGAGGCACCGGGCGTAAGCCCCGTGAGTATTTAATTTTTAATATTTTATAAAATAATATAATTACAGTAAATATTTATAAACAAGTAAAATTGCATAAACATTAAAGCAAAACTATAAATATGTGAAATATATATATGCTCCATCCCCATAAAAAACTAGTCAAAATAATTTATTATACGCTACTTACAAACACAAGTAACTTGAGTCGAAAAGAATAAAGTTTTCTACATGGAGAAACAAAAATGATGACTAACCTACAATTTGAACTTTGAACTTGCTGTTATCAAGAAAAATGAAGTTCTCTTTGTATTTGTAAAAAAAAATTAAATATTCGTTGTTTTGGGAAATATTCGCAGACTAGCGAACAAGATAAAGAATTGGGAAAGACCATAAATTAGGGCTTTAATCAATAAAAAATGTCTTAGCTTTTAAATTTAATATATTTCAGTTCCCTTTTTAAAACGTTTGAGTAATTACAAGCTGACTTTTGAGAATTTGGGTATTATATGTAGGATTTATTCAGCAATTTTTGTTTTAATTTGAAAATGTCTCTGGGGCTTACGCCTCACTACAAAAACACATCTCAAATGCCCGGGCGTACGCTCCAAACTCCCGGGCGTATACTTCGAATTGCTAGGCGTACGCCTCTTGAGACTTTCGCCCCACACCATCGCCTCGGGGCGTTTTTGGTGCGCCTCGCCCCAGGGCTCGCCCCGAAAACGCCTTTTAAAACACCACCTCACCCAACCACTTAAACTAAAAATAACCGGCTGATATATAATATATATATGATCATATATAATCAGTGTCTAATCTATGTATACTAGCTAGAAAAAGAAAATAATGAATTTGATTGGCTATATGTGTAAAATTCCAATTTTAAAGGAAGGCACATATGTGGCTAGTTAGGGCCTTACTCAAATTGGTTATTGGATCCAATGTTTTTTTGTTTGAAATCTAGTATCAGTAGTCCAAAATGCATTTGAAGAGTATGTATATAGATTGAATATATTGTAGGGCCTTGGAGCCCATTATCGCATCAACTTGCCATCTGCTTCTTTTACTTTCTTTTAGTCTGAAGTGGATTAACATTTTCCTTTTGGTTCTCTAAGTTTGTTA
Organism: Nicotiana otophora; assembly: GCA_000715115.1. Classification (NCBI taxonomy): domain Eukaryota; kingdom Viridiplantae; phylum Streptophyta; class Magnoliopsida; order Solanales; family Solanaceae; genus Nicotiana; species Nicotiana otophora. The sequence goes on from AWOL01S0017933.1 coordinate 3,136, forward strand.
AAAGTGAACATTTTTTTATTCCTGTCATATATTTAACAAAACTTTGACTGTTAAATTAGCATGAACTTGAAAAAAAGATTTAGCAGGGAATCACATTAGGAGGTACAATTTTTGTCTTTTGTTATCCTTATCTATTTCTGATGTCTGTGCAATCTTTGAGGTGCAATTTCTGCTATTTTTGATCTATTTTTAGTATTTGGTGCTATTTTTTATGGCAATATGAGATTTCCAATTTTCTGGTGCTTTTGGTTAAATATTTTTTCTCCCCACAGTTCCTCTTGAATATACTATCCAAAATTTGTTAAATATTGAACGATAACCAAAAGTGCTCAATTTTGATAAACTTAAGGATCAAAACTACTCAAAATTACACCTAAAGGACTACTTTAAAATTACCCCCAAACATAAGAGACCATATTTGTTATTTTCTCCTTCTTATACATTTGGTAATTTTCATGAAAAAGAAAATAGGTTAAGATTGTATCGTTTCAGGTTCCACCATCTTTGCACACTGGTATAAGGGTTTTGAATAATAAACCTCAAACAGTAGCCGGGTGAGAAAAAAAGTTTGCTGAATCTAAATGCACGTACAAGTAAAAGGTCACAAAAATGGCGTGGAGGCAAATTCTATTTTTCAACAGAAGATTAATCTTAGCACCTTCAAACTCGTCGGTGCTAACTGGGTTCGCTAGCTTTTCCTCCAAATCCAATCCTTACATAGGTATTTCAATTTCACCCTTGAGAATTTAATAAAGCTGTAATCTTTGTGAAAATATAACATAGACTATGGTGGGTGCAGTGAAGGTAGGGATACCAGAGTTCTTGAATGGAGTGGGGAAGGGAGTAGAGACCCACGTTGAGAAGCTAGAATCTGAGATTGGAGATTTCTCGAAGCTTCTTGTTACTCGCACTCTTAAGTTCAAGAAACTTGGCATCCCTTGTAAACATGTCAGTCTTTATCCCCTTTCTTTTTTAATTTATGTCATTTGTCCAATGTTTTTTTAGTAAAAATGTTATTGTTTTACAAATGTGAGATGAAAGATTGTGTTATTGGGTAGCTCGGATATTAGGTTTCATTGCACTAAAAAAGGAAATTGCTTTACAGCTTTAAAGTAATTCTTCAGAACTAAAGGGCTTTGATCTGTATAGTTGATTCCTCTGTCAGGCTGATAGAACGCACTCTTGCAAAAGATTTGCGTTTTCTATAGTTAATTAATTATTATTAGTTGTCTAGTTGCACAGTTGTAGAAAAATCTCACTAGATGCAATAAGTAGTAGTGGAAAGAATCATGGATTAAGGCTTTGAGAGAGGCAGGGAGCTAATAGTGGGAGTATTTGTTTTTCAGTTTAGGTATTTAATATTTCGAGTTGTATGATTGTTAAAGTTATTCTAATAGTTAAGCTAGTGGAGATTGTTTAACTTTGAGATGATATTCCACTTTTTTGATGAAATTAATTTTATTATGGAGAAGTGAAAATCCCATAAATGAAGATGTATATAAAAGGTGGAGAATTTTACTAGAAGGCATGATCGTCAGATCGTATACAGCCGTCTATACTGATCGGAATATCAAAGGTGCTCCAGATATATATAAAAAAACAATAAAATGCTCCACCGACCAATAGGAGCAAGTTTTCTAGCCCTTCCAACGCTCGCATATTTCTGTCTTTCCTATTGTCCACATGAACGCTAGAAGAGCTACTTCTCATGTGCCTCCATCTCTTCTGCTGAATTACCTAGAAACACCTTTGTTTGCAGTTACTGGAATCATCGATACCACCTCCCAGTATGCTCCACACAATATACCATAATCTGTATGAAATAGGACAGTGAAGTAGTAAGTAATTGTTATGCTTCCCTGCCTGCTTGCACGTGACGCACCAACGAACTTAGATTATTATCCTCCTCCCCTAAAGTTTTCCGCTGCTAAGATGGCTTCATGTGCTCTTGTCCAGGTTAAAAAGGAAGCTTTAGTTGGCACTCTAGGGATCCATGTTGAGAAGTAAACTCCTTGGACTCTCTTTTGAACAATCTGTGATGTCATCCTTCTGCCCTCTCCATATCCACCTGTCTATGTCCATTTGGTTTATTGAGATATCCAATTAGATACCATATTTGCTATGAGATTATGTAAAAGTATCACAATATGTCTTGGCTTTAAAGTTTTACTTTAACAGTTTCAATAGCCCTACATTGTTTTGCTAGTCCGCTGAAATAGATGTCCTGCAGTATTTTGCATCAAGATTACAGGGTTAAGAGTCCTTGGAAGATGTAGTTTAATTAGATCAGTTGGTTGAAAGATCATGATCAGGATGTAACTTTTGAGACTAGGCATCTTTGTGACAAAGTTGTTCTTGACAAATTTATAAGTATGACCATCGTTAGGAGCCTATTTAGTTCTCTGATAAGCAGTAAGACATCCAAATTTGGTTCTTAAATTTTTGCATCCAAATGCTATTCAACATAAATTTTGTTTATATGCTTTAATGACGTTCATCTGATATAGTGGTTAATTGAGCTCTCGATTTGAATAATGTCTCGTACTGTATCTGTAAAACAAAAATATTTTATGTAGTTGACTGTCCATCATAGCTGAGGATTGACCGTTACTGTCGAAGAGCATAATTTGCGATAGTGGTGTGCTTGAACATGTATTATAAAATGATGTAATATGTCTGAAAATGATGTCTTATGCAAGTTATCCTATTGAGATGATTGATTAGTTTGTTACTTGTGTTAGTTCAGTATATCTGGAAGTTTACCCTCCGAACTGCGAAGTTGTAAGAGATTTTGCTCCGTTACATTATGCGCAGTTTGCTTGCTTTCTGTACCTTAGAGGTTTGCCGGGTAGTCTTGGATTAGGGGTTTTGGTAAGGACTGCTGAAATGGGATGCCAAATTTTAGAAGCAGTGTGAAATTAGGTGGAGTTACACTGTAAAATAGGGTGGGGAAAGAGGAGTCTGGGTTTGTCTGTTTGCTTTTATTCATCTTTGGATATTCCAAAACACTTTTATCAAGAAAATTTTAAAAAGCATAGTTATCAAAAAGGAGAATGGATTGCATGTGTTCACCTTTGGACTGCCCAACGACTGGAATGATTAGTGTAGATTAACTTTTGGTTGTAATTGTCATGCATGAATATGAAGGTGGCGTGCATGATATCAAATTTGCTGATCATATCAAGTCTGCTATTTAGTGATGGCCAAATTTAAGGCTTGCTAGTCTTAGTAGAGTTATCTTTTCTTTTGAGATTCGACAGTTAACAATTCCTATTTCTTTGCCAATGTGATAACCCTGAGAAACTGAGTGAACTAATGCTTAGAATTAGTTCCTATAGGCACTTTCTAAGATTAGGAGATAAGCACACCATAGCGGTAGCTTTTATACAATAAGTAGCATGCCATATTGGTATGCTGCATTGATTAATCATGGCACTGTGGTTTAAATTACAGCCATCAATCCCTTCTGCTGTGTTTTCTCATCCACGAGCCCTTGACATATTGCTTGTGATGTTGCAGAGGAAGCTGATATTGAAGTACACCCACAAATATAGGCTGGGACTTTGGAGGCCCAGATCTGAGCCTGTGAAAGCCTAATAAATCATTTGGTTGTGGTTCTTTTAGTGAAGAAAAACATTCTTGGATGGAAATTGTTCACAAGGCAGCCAACTGCATCAGGGGATATTGCCCGCGTTAGGAACTCTTTTTGATCAATAAAGTGAGAATTAGGGATTTGCATTATAAACATACACTAATAACAAATGCCCTCTTCAGCATTGTCCTTTCACAATTAATCAGTATCAGACATTCATGTTTTACACGTAAGGTTAATATGTGAGGGGTACCTTTAGAATAAAAGTAGTCATATTTTAAAAAGTGATGACATTGGCATGTAAATTGAGAGATTGACAATTACTGTGGATTATTGACAGAGGGAGTAGATGCTCATAGATAGCCTTTGTTTTTAAAAACATTGCAAATAATTGAAAACTTCTTCCCAGTGACGTTTGGTTGAAAAAATTCAATTATTCAATTTCTTTTAGTAACAGACACCACGATCTGCTCTTCTTTTGGAAGTCTTGTTATATGATGTTTGACCTCTAAATGTGAAATTGTATCTCATAGACAAAAGGAGTAATACTTCCTGTAAGAGTTAATGTAACCAAAACATTTATGCGTGCATATCTTAAGTCAAGATTAGTAATTCTATTCCGCAACTGCAAGTCAAGCTCTGCAATGGCCCCTTCTACATTCTTAACGTACAAATGTACAACATCAAAATCATGCCTGGATCAAGGGGCATGTAGTTGAAATCCCTTTTTCTAGCACGCCTACAAATATCAGGAGCTCTTTACCAAAATCCAAAATCCAAAATCCTTGTTACATTTCTGTACAAGAGCAGTTGCAATTTACCCATTTCGAAATAATTTTAATTGTTTGAGGCAGTTCCTCTGCGATTCCACATCCACAACCCCTGATCTGCATTGTTGCAACAAGTAAACAGTTACTAATGATGGAATATCCAGAAAACTGAAACCTGCTTCCATAATGCACATCACATTGTTTTTCTCTTGACTCATCTAGCCTTGTCGATTCAGACTAAATATACAGGCAAGACTTTTGAATAGACATTTTTCAGTGAAACAGAACAATGCAGAAAATATACAGTAAAATGATATAGTGGGCTTCTTGTCGAAAGTGATAAGTAACTGCGCTAGCCTTCTTGACCTGCAGTAAAGCAGTTGGTTGTTGCATGATAAATTACCAATATATATCAGGAGGCGAGCAAGTCTCATACAGCAAGATAGATCATGTCATGGTCTGGTAGTTGTTTGAGTGCTTAATAAACCATGTTTCTTTTCAGACATTTGTGAAAGCTCGTTTCTATTTCGAGGAAGAAACACACGACCAGCACTTTTGTACAGAAAATGAAAGGGGAAGAGTTAAAATTTGATTTTGAAATGGAAGTCCCCAGTTGCTCCCCTCTAAAACTGGTCTGGCTGATTGTTGAGCGGATGAAAGTATCTAAGGTGAATGGTAACTTGGTAAGCGAGAACATATTCAGATACCATACCTTAAGCCAGTGAAACAGAAAAGTTAAAAAGAAAGTGGATATAAACCTACCACTCTGAACTTGAAAGGCGGCATACTAACTGCTGTCACACACGAGAGCCCAGAACACCTATAAATTAAGAAAACATTATCATGATTTACTTCATTGAGAATACAATCAACATATGGAACAATAACAGAAAAACGAGATTGTACGATTTGAAGCCATTAGTGCAAGAGTATTTTGATTCTCCTATCAATGTTGAGCTAATTTCATCGTCCTCTAATACACCCTTTTTTCTCCCTATATTTATAGAAATTAGCTAATGTGCTTAGGATTTTTTTCTTCCGTGTTATGGTATTTTCTTCCATTGTTATATAAAACACAGCTGTATTTCCACCAAAGAGCAAATAGTAGTTTTCCTAAACCAGATGAAGTTTAATCAGTTTTTTAACATATAATGATCAATGTTTTAGCTCCAAATGAGGCAATAATTTTACTTCACATTCATTTGTACATATACAATAAAATAGTATTTCCAGAAAACTGTAATTAGTACAAACAGTGACATTCACATACCTAAGAAAGTTCAGCTACGTATTAGGGAATCTTTGAACAGACATTATGAAATGGCATTTCAAAAATTTGACTGAGTGCTACGCCATGCTTCATTAAGCACAATTCAGTCACCTTGTTAATGCCTAACTGGAAAACCAGAAACAACCTACTTAATTCCATCAAATGTAAGCAGCTTCAGTTGAAATACTAGAAGTGTGCCAATGTCGACTAGCTTAAGATTTTCATGCAAAAATTATAAGGAAAATGAAGAAAACAAGTTTCAGTAAGCTTCTGATATTGTATGATTCAACCAGAGGAAGAGGAAATCTTTGACTTGCAAAGCAAGAGGTTTTGGCTCATAATAATTAACAACAGACATAAATTGGACTTCGGTGCATTTAGCTAATGAAATTTCCAGAGCATTTTGAATAACGATATAGTTTTGTATAAAGGCAACTGCTGCAAGCTAGAGCCTTGATCTCTCTCTTTCTTGCTTATTTATTCAATTTCTTCAGCAAGTTATCATGCTTTTTTTTGGGCGCGCACTATCATTTCATACAGACAGTTCTCATAAGGAACATGGAACAAGAAGAGTTAAACACAGAAGGAATAATAAGAATTGACAACCAGTAAGCTCGTACAGCCATATCATTGACACTAAAATATGTTAACCTCCATACAAGATAAACCACCTGATTATTTCTCGAAGTAATATGCAAATCCTCCATCCTAACATGTCATTTATTTTCCTCATCCTTCTGCGACAGTTTAATCATCAAAACTTAATTGGATTATTCCAAATTAAATGGACCATGCCTTGAACCACCCAGTGTCTTTAAGTTCAATGTTCCTATAAGAACTGTATGCTAAAGTATTGCAGTAAAGAGCTGTGATCTTCATTTTCTTTCAGGCAGTTTAGCAGCAAAAGAAAAACTAATCTTCAGATATATCTAACGGAGGCAAAAACAAGAGAAATTTGAACGTACAACAAAATGTAGTACCTTCAAAAGTAAAAATACCTAACAACTTTATATGCAAGTCATTATCTCACTCAAAACGATAAACACTAGGTCAGCAATAAAAAGACATACTTGGTTTAGACGCCCTCACGCCCTAGGATATTGAAAGAAGAACATTCAAAAGATATCCAAGATAACAAATTTTATGAAGAAGTTCATACTCTCAATAATGCCGATGCATCAAAATTTCGCATGCCCCAGGATACGAGAGTACCTTGAAATATAATAATCAAGAAGAACAGAACCGTGATCACCGTTGCTAATATATTCATCTTCGAAGATGATGCACTCTCCTTTTTTATTTTCTTCAATGCCTTAATTCTTTCGGTCCTTCTACGCTTCCATATAGCAATCTCAGATATTTCCTTGACGAACTTAATGTCAGCAGCATCTAGTGATGGACCCTTTGGGGGTCTAGGTGGTTTAGGAGGCTTTGGCTTCCTAGTCCTCTCAATATCCATTTTATCGTCCCTCGAATTTTCCATCTCCTCTCTTACTTTGTCCGACCAAATTTCTGTACACCTAACAGAAAGCTCATCAGCACTTAACACCTTCTTATAAGTATTTGAACCATCTTGCTTCCTTGCAAATCCATATGACGATTGAACTCCACAAAACCCACTCCCCGCTTTATACAACTCTTTATTAGAAGCTTCCTCAGTCAGATCTTGGTTATTACTGCCATCTTCCTCACTAGTTGTTCCCCCACTCTCTAGATCTATCTCTAAATCACTTTCCCTTGACTGTATATGATCCATAGCTAACCGAAGATTTCTTTGTCTATCTATCTCCTAGTCCTTTAGCTGAAAGCAAAAGCATAAGTTAGGTACAAACTCACTGGAAAGCTAAGCCATTGTACCGAATTGTTCTTGATTCCAAATCTTGGAAATATGGACATCACATAAAAAAACACATGCAACCATCCAACTAAAGAAAAGGAAACACTAATCTGGGTTTTTAATAAAATAAAAGACATGTACACAAGACACCAAAACATTCAAATGAACACTTCCCTTTTTGCCATTTTAAAAATATTTACTTGAGCCAAAAAAACTATCCAAATTTTAGGCCAATAAACAACATTATCCTATAACCTGAAAAAGATACCGACTTTTTCTCATATTCCACAAACTTCAAATGGATTTGAAATGCCAACTCAATGTTGTGCTTCTTTAAGAATACAATATATAAATAATTATACACACAGTCACACACAGAAAAAAGTACATACATATACAAGGCAATTTCAATGACATGGAAGATTCGTTTCAGTAACACAGAAGACAGACATGGAAAATGACAAGAGAAAGGAGCTTTAGCAAAACCCCAAAGAGGATGAAAATCAACAGTGGTCCCTTTGCAGCTGGAATATGAATAGAAAATTTATATTTAAAGCATTTACACAAGCTAGAGTTTAAATGCACTCATTTCTTTGTTATCAAACAAAAAGGAATGGAAATTGGACATCAATTCCCATTTTGAAATTTTTTAATCCGAATAATCCAAAAAAATTATTCATTCTCCCCAAAAAATAAATTTTGCAGTACACTAAAAAACCCAAAAAGAAATAGAAAAGAAATCCACAAAGGGGGAAAACATTGAGAGGAAAAAAGTATAAGAAAAACCGATGTGGGTATAAAATTATATGATTAGCAGATCAAAACCTAAACATTATAAACGCAAAAAAAAGTGATGCTTTAAATAGTAGTATTAATTACTATGAAATAAATAAAAGAGGATTTTATACATACGTTGAAGGCGACAACATGGGGAGGATTTGGCCATGGAAAGGGATTTCATCATTGGCTTCTCTGAGCTGCGGCAGGGTGTAGAGGAGGAGGAGGAGGAGGCAAGGAGGTGAAGAAGAAAACGAGGTCGTTTAAGGAGACAAACGTGTCCTTAGGACATGGTAACCTTGTAATGGTCAAAGGATGCTTGGAACATTCCCAGCACAAACACTTGAAGATTATGTTCAAAAGCAATTGGCATAATCTACGTGCGGATTGTGGGGTCCGTGCGCCGGTCTTATATTTGTCTTAGTCAAATTTTAAAATTTGCGTACAATTTTCCAATTTGTATATCACATTTTGAAACGAAAAGAGATAAATAAAAGAATAATTAACCCACATAGCCGTTCCTTTTCTCACTTTTACTTATCCACTATAGATTTTGCATATCCTTAAAAAATAATAAATGAAGTACATAATTTATCATAATACCCATATTAATTGGTGCATATATTTAATAGTTTTGAATTTTTTTTTTGAAATGAGTAATTAATATTGTGGTATAACAGGAAAAAAAATTGTCTTCTCTTAATATGCTAAAACAAGAACAATAAACCAGTGTAGTCCCACAAGTAGGGTCTGAGTCTTGATATACTAAAAGTGACAAGTAAAAGTGAAATACTGGATAAGCAAAAGTGAACAGAGGGAGTATTAAGAGAGTGATGATATCTCACTGACCTTAAAAATATATCTCATTTCGAGCTAAAAACTTCGGATGAATATCGCTTCTAATATTGGTAAAAACCTGTGAAGTATTTACCATAACCAACCAAAACAACGAATTTACAACCTAAGAGCATCCAACGCCTTTGCCACCTTCTAGGAAGGGTGCATAAGCTATTGAACCTCTGACAGAGTCTTCAGCCCCACCTCTATAGTTACAAAACTTTTGGACTAAATATTGACATTTTCTGGCTTTTCTAGATTCCCTATGTTTCTCAAGTCTCACCTTAATATCTCTTTGTATCTGCGCTATTACAAACTCTATATTTGCACTTGTTTTCCTAAACACTTTCTAATTTCTAGCTTGCCATGTATAGTATACCATGCCTCCCCATATAGTAATAACAGCTTCTCTTTGTGATCTTCTCTACCAACTGATGACACTCTATTTTAGACCACTTCTTTGAAGAGAGATACAATCCCAGGTACCTCACAGGTAGAGTACCTCTAGTAAATCTTGTATACTCTATGATTCTGTCTTGTTCTTCTTCAGGTATCCTAGTCAGAGATATATTTGATTTATCCAGATTTGCCACTAAACCTATCACTCTGCTAAAATGGTTTATAGCTTCCATTATTCTGGTTATAGAAGTCAAGTTACCCTTGTAAAACACCATCAAATCATCAACAAAGATTAGATGGTTTAGTCTTGTGGACTTGCACATTGGGTGATACCTGAAATTAGGTAAATACCCCACTCTCTTTAGAACTCTAGTCAAATATTCCATTACTAACACAAACAGTAGATGTGATATAGGATCACCCTGCGTGAGGCCCCTCCTTCCTTCAAAGAACCCATATTCGTCCCCATTTACTTTTATTATGAATTTTGTTGTTGTTAAACAAGTTATTACCAATCTCACAAAAGTTCTTGGGAAACCATATCCATTCAATGCTTCCTCAATGAAGACCCAACTTACCATGTCATAGGCCTTTCTCAAATCAATCTTCATTAAACATCTAGGGGATATTTTTCTGTTATAATGCCTCAGCAGGTCATGGCAAATTAGTACATTATGAATGAGAGACCTACCCTGAATAAAGGCAACTTGATTCTCATTAACAATCAGTGGCAGTACCTGTTTCAACATTGCACATATCATCTTGGATATACACTTATATATCACATTGCAGCAAGATATAGGTCTAAACTCATTAGCATTCAATGGTGATGCTATCTTTGGGATCAAAGTAATCATTGTAGAGTTTAGTTACTGCAAAAAATTTCCATTAGCAAAGAATTATAAAATAGCTTCAGTGATATTCTTTTCTACAATGCTCCATGCCTTCTTGTAAAAATCACTTTCATATCCATCAGGCCCTGGGCTTTTGTTTGCATCACTACTGAACATGGCATTCTTTACTTCCTTTTCAATATATGGACTCAACAATTGTAATTGATCACATGTAGTTAGTACATATCCATTCTTTAGGAAACTATTGAAAGTTTTGGTTCTATTTTTCTCCTTCCTCCCCAACATGTCTTGGTAGTATTCCACCAGTACCTTAGCAATATCATCTTGATTTGTCTGCATGTTCCCTGCTTGTCCTTCAACTGAATAATTGCCTGTTGTAATTGTCTATGTTTTATCATTGAAAAGAAATATTTGGTATATCCATCTCCAAATTTGATCCACATGGCCTTACTCTTTTGTTGCAAAAATATTTCTACTAGGTAAGATGTCCTCCTGAATTTTATGTACTGTTTCCTTTCTTTCTATTGTAGTGTTGTATCTCCAGGTCTTGTGTGTAGGGCCAATTGGAGTCGACTTAACATATTCCTATTCCTGTCCTCTTCCACATTAAATATAATATTCCTAAAATATTGTCCATTTAGTGCTCTCAAACTCCTTTTTAAATTTTTCAGTTTATTTATAACTCTCCACATACTACATCCATATATTTGTTGCTCCCAGACTTCCTGTACTTTGTCTAGAAATAATGGGTGGCTAGTCCATACATTGCAGAATTTGAATGGTCTTTTTTCTCTTTTAGGTATGCTCAACTGCTTAGTTTCATAGGACAATGATCATTAATTCCTTATGGTAGAAAGTTTGCAATAAAAGCAGGCATCTTACTTAACCACTCATTGTTGACAAAGACCCAATCAATTTTAGAAAAGACCTTACTCTCTTCATGTTTATCATTCCAAGTATAATGGCTGCTCTGATGAGGTAATTCCAGCAGGTTGTAATTGTCCACACAGGAGTGAAAATCAACCACCTCAGCTATACTCACTTGGTTCCCCCTAATTCTATCCTTCAACTTCAGCACATAATTGAAATCTTCCATGAGTACCCATCGTAGATTGTTACCCCCATTCACTATCTCCAAATAACTCCATAATGATCTCCTTTCTTCTCCTGTGTTGAACCCATATACTACAGTTAGCAAAACAAGTCATCTGTAGTGATATAGCTTCCACCTTATAAGTTATTGCCTGAGAAGTCTCACTTAGTGATGTAACCGTATAGTAGTCGGGCCTCCAAGTCATACAAACTCTACTATTTGGATGATGGTCCAAGTTTGTCATATACCCCCATCCTCCAAACATTGTATTTGCCACCTTCCCTATCTTATTTGCTTTAATTTTTGTTTCCAAGAACCCCATAAGTCCTGTATTTTCTCTACTACATAGGAGTTTAACATTCCTTTGTTTGTTAGGGGCATTGAGGCCCCTAACATTCCAATACAGAATATTATCCATTCTCCTGGGGTTGTACTGCATTGCCTCCCCCATTCCTGGGTGGACTCCTAGGAATTTGAACTTCTGATTCAACCATTGTCAAGACTTGAAAGGTATTTTTTAGCTTACCCCTTTATTTCTGCACTCTGTCACCCTTAGTTGTATTCAAAGGTGTGACCCATCCAACATTCACTCTTTCAATTGGTTGTTGTTTCTCCTTTTCTCTAGTCTTGTCTGCATTTCCATCTACTACACTGTTCTGTGCCTTTCTCCTTTATCAATTCTTCTGCTATGTTTTTCTCTTTTTCTCTTCCCCCCTTTGCTTTAGGTGGAGACCCATTCTTCTTTCTACATTGTGCCTCTGAGTGACCATACTTGTGGCACATAGTACACAATATCGGTTTCCAATCGTATTCTACTTGTTGTTCAATCAAATTTCCTCTTTCATTTTTGAAAATAATTTTGTCTAGTAAAGTTGAGGCCCTTCTTCTGCTCTGTATTGTGATCAACCATGATAGGTTTGCCAATCAAATTTCCAATCTTGCTTAACCCTTTAGCACTCCAGTATTTAAAATCCAGACCAGGGAGTTTCACCCAAATTGACACTGTGTGTAGTGCCTCTCTTGTGAACTCCATGTTTACTTTCCATGCTTTTACAATCAGAGGTTTATTATCAAAGTGGTAGATTCCACCTTGAATGATCTCATTCCCCCGCTTACAGTATCAAATCGAACAAGAATTATTCCATTCTTAAGCATTGAAACCTTATGGATTCCATGTTTCCCCCTGATCCTTTGTATGTATCCGTTCAGAACAAAGAATGGCGGGTAGGCCCCAAGTACGTAGCATACAACTGCATTTTTGCAATAAGTAATTTATGATGCAATATCCTCATCTTCAATTTCACAGATCGAAGACTCACCATGCTTATCGGGCGATACAAATTCTAATTTGAAACCAACATTTGTGATCTTCGCAATGTCGAAATTGTCCCAGATCGATCCCTTGTTCTCCCCTGCTTCAACTTTTTCTACTTCATCTGCCCATGAGATTTTGCTCCTGCTACTTGAAGCCTGAGCTAGCTTCACCCACTTCTCTGATGTTCCTCGTATTTCAATTTCTTTAGCATTCATCTCTACTGTTTCATCTATTTCAACTTCCCCAAATCTCTAGGGTTTTGCTCCATTGTTTCGGTTTTACTGCCCCCTATTTCTTCCATTTTGTTCTTCAATTGTGTCAATTCATTCTTATTTTTGTCCCCTGCTCCAAGAGTAGTAGATTCCCGAGCTTCAATTGCCTTCAGAGTAGGGTTTTATGCTTTCTTCCCCATGGATGGCTCACGTTAGTCTAACATGCGCCGAGAGAAAAAAGAGACCTTTTCATTGCCCGTATTTTTTCATTGCTTCTAATATTGATTAAAAAATAATAATAAAAAAAATAGTATCTCACTTGTTGTAGGATGCTTGCTTTAAAATCTACTAATTCTAATTTACATAACGTCATAAGTCTTTGGATTGAATAGGAATTTCAGAAAATGGAACTGTAATAAAATTAAAATAAAGGTTATACTGAGAAGAGGGTTATTGATAAGAGGACTCAAAACCCAAATAGTCGTCTACTTAATCTATTAAATAAAAAATAGTCTACAAATATAAATATATGTCAAAATAAAACTTATACAAATATTGCTTGAGGAAGGAGTAAAAATAAAAATGAACCCTAATTTCTGTTAAAAGCTCTACATCCTTTATTTCTTGGAAACTTATAAAAATACATTTTTTTCTTCTAGAAAATTATAAAAGTGCTTTTTTCTTTTTGATATTGAAATATCATCCCAAGCCAAGATGATGAGTGATCCTCAACCGAGTACGGCTAACCATGTCAAATGGGCAGGGAAGGATCTAAATAGCACAACCAAAAATTAACAAAAGGCCTAATAGTGCTGCAGTCCAGCCCAATCATAACTTCTGAATGTAGAAAAGAACTACCTAGATACTTGGGCTGCAATTTAGGAATTAGCCAGTATATACCCAATTGTATCCAAAGAACTCCATTTTGCTTTCACCTTTTCTGGGATGGGAAGGTTGGCAAAGAGGAATTAGAAGATGATCATCTATTTGTAATAATAAATAACATCCTTCCTATTCTACTCTTTATAAAGTACTTATTATCAAAAAAATTAGACTACTAAGTTATAAACAGTTGCACAATAACAATGTTAATTTAGTTACAGAAGCCATGGAATAAAATCTGCAATATTAAGAACGTTCGGTATCATACGGGGGAAGTGCACAGTTAGCCACTAATAAGACATGTATATACTTTTAAGCCACTATTTAAAATGTCTTTAGTCTTTAACCACTGCTTTAATAAACTTTATCCGTCTGAACGAAAATACCCTTCTGCTCATAAAGTTCAGGACCAAGTGTCCTTAACTTATGAGCTTGTTACTGTAAGTTCATGACTAGCTTTCCTTAATTTATGAGCTTGTAAGTCTAGGTTTAGGACTACTTGTCCTTAACTTTTGAACTTGTAACTCTAAATTCAGGACTACCTGTCCTTAACTTCTGTGCTTGTAACTCGAAGTTAAGGACTACCTGTCCTTAATTTCTGTGCTTGTAACTCTAAGTTAATGACCAAGTGTCCTTAATTTTTGAACTTCCAACTCTAAGTTCAGGACCAAGTGTCCTTAACTTATAAGCTTGTTATTGTAAATTCAGGACTAGCTGTCCTTAATTTATGAGCTTGTACGTCTAAGTTAAGGACTACCTCTCCTTAGTTTTTGAGCTTGTAACTCTAAGTTCAAGACTACATGTCCTTAACTTTTGAACTTGTAACTCTAAGTTCAGGACTACCTGTCCTTAATTTCTGTGCTTGTAACTCTAAGTTAAGGACTACCTGTCCTTAATTTCTGTGCTTGTAACTATAAGTTAAGAACCAAATCCTATCAACAACACATGCATCAACAAGAATCAGAAACCCAATTAAGTATTGAATCCATACATAAAATTGAAGGCAAAAACCGAATAAAGGTGGCAATCACACGAAACAAGACAAAGCTGACCCTCTTTAGAAAAACAACAAGATATCATTTTTTATCTTCGTAACTGTTCAAAGCCATCAAATTCACAAGAATCAAAAATCCCAATTCAGCATTTTTATCACAAACAACATATGCATCCACAAAAACATGTCTCTACATCAAACTTGAGAGAGAGAAGTGAGGGTTTGGGAAGAAAAGCAATGGAAGAAAGGGTAAAAATATCTTTTCATATTAATTTTAATAGAGTAGTGGTTATTTTTGCTCAACATTAGAATTGTTGGATAAAAAATGAATACCACCTTAAATAGTAGCTACCCCATGCCATTTATACGCGCAAAGAGATGTAAGTTGTTAATATTAACTTGATATAGCATGAAAATTAAATGCAGAAAATACAAGACGCTCAAAAGTAAATGAAAAATATCTCTAAGACGGGCAAAGCTAAAACATCAAAAATCAGACTCGTTGCAGCAACCCACAATATCAAATTAATGTAAGGATTCTCATAACACGGTTAATCATTGACAACTAATTAAGCATAACAAGAACGATTAATACACTATTTTCAGAAGTTTAGATGCATAATCAGACAAACATAAGTACCTAAAAGATGGAAGCTGTGATATAAACTTCATTTGGTTGTCGCCGAATAACCTAAAAAGAAAACATAGATAATACTGGTAAACGATAAGGAAGAAGCAATCATATATTTAAAACTCTAAATTAACTACAAGAAGATTCAATCATTCGTTCGAAAGCAAGGAGCGTGTGACCAATCTCGTAGGAAGCATATTCATTAATGCAAGCATATTCAACTTGGATTTCTGTCACGACCCAAAATCTCACTCGTCTTGATGGCACCTATCTCAATACTAGGAAAGCCGACAATCTCAATAAACCACCATATTTTTAAGTTTGAAAACATAATATCTAAATTTAGCGGAAGAAAAACTCACAAATACATATATAAACACTCTCAAAACCCGGTGTCACGGAGTACATGAGCATCTAATATGAATACAAGTCTGGAAAATACGGTCCTTTATAGTCTGAGACCAAATGCAGTAAATAAGGAGACAGGGAAGGAGAGGCAAGGTCCGCGAAATACGGCAGCTACCTCTGAATCTCCGAAAAATTAACTGTGCGAAAGAAATCAACACCCGCTATTGTCGGGAACACCTGAATCTGCACACAAAGTGCAGGGTATAGTATGAGTGCAATCAACTCAGTAAGTAACAATGATAATGAAGGAACCGAAGATAGTGACGAGCTACACAGTTATAGTTCACTTTTAGTAATTCTAGCAAGAATAGACATGCTTTCAAATCCAGCAGTTTAAGTCAAATCAATTTTATACAGTTCAAGTTCATGTAATCTGGATATAAAAATCTTTCAGAGAATTTCACAACAATGACAGATAGCAACTAAGTTCAACAACAAATGAAAAGTAAGTACATCCTCTCCGGACAACAACCACTCACTGGGCTCCCAGCCCTCATCACTCACACTCAATGGGCACCCGCGCTCACTGGGGGTGTACAGACTCCGGAGGGGCTCCTACAACCCAAGCGCTATAATCCGCACGGACAACTCACGTGCTGCACGGATAACTCACGTGCTATAATATCCCGCACGGACAACTCACGTGCTGCACGGACAACTCACTTGCTATAATATCCATACCTCACCGACATGCCCTCGGTCTTACTCAGTCATCAACCTCTTTAGTCTTTCAGGCTCTCGGAATTCACAAAGATCAGCCCAAACAAAGATAACATAGTCTATCAACAAAAATCAAGAAAGACTGAGGTATGATACGCAAGTAAAATCATGACTGAGTGCAAGATATCAATTAGCAAATAATTCAACAAGTACGCGACCTCTGCGGGTCCCAACAATACTATCACATAGCCTAAGCATAATTTACAGTCAAATTTCTTTAACACATAGAGAGCATATAGATAACAACAAGTTATTCAACTTTACAGTTTTACGGGACGGACCAAGTCACAATCCCCTCGGTGAATGCTCACACGCCCGTCACCTAGCATGTGTGTCACCTCCAAAATAATCACATGACATAAAATCTGGGGTTTCATATCCTCACGACCAGATTTAAAACTGTTACTTAGCTCAAATCGTGAAATTCTTATCCCGCTAAGCCTTTGCCTCGTGAATTGGCCTCCAAACGCTTCAAATCTAGCCATAAATAATTCGATTTAGTCAATAAAATTTATTAGAATTAATTCCATAAGAAAATGCTAATTTTTATAAAAACCCGAAATTTAGCTCAAAAAACGCCCGTGGGGCCCACTTCTCGGAACCCGACAAAAGTTATAAAATTCGAAAGCCCATTCAACCACGAGTCTAACCATACCAATTTTACCAAAATCCGACCTCAACTTGACCCTCAAATCTTCAATTTAAACCAAGAGGGGTTTCTAAATTTTTCCAACTTGATTCACCCAATAAATGATAAAAACAACCATGGATTCGTGTAATTTAACCAATATTGAGTTAAGAACACTTACCCCGTTGTTTTCTATGAAAATCTCCCAAAATCGCCTCTTCCCGAGATCCAATCCGTCAAAAATGGAAAAGGGGCGAAGTCCCATTTTCAGATCTTAAACTCTTTGCCCAGTCTTTTGCTCTATGCGATCGCGAACAATCACACCCGATCGCGAAGAACAGTTTTCCAATGCCCAGGTTTAACCCTACGCGATCGCGATGCACAAGATTCCAGCTCTACATGATCGCATCCCTCTTCACGCGATCGCATAGAGCAAACGCGTGGCCCAGCTTCCTCTCAAGTTTCCCCTACGCGATCGCGATGCACAAGATTCCAGCTCTACATGATCGCATCCCTCTTCACGCGATCGCATAGAGCAAACGCGTGGCCCAGCTTCCTCTCAAGTTTCCCCTACGCGATCGCGGCCTCTTCCACGCGTTCGCGTAGCATAAACTTGCCCAACCTACGCGATCGTGGTTGGCCTCATGAGATTGCGAAGAACAAAATCAACACCGCCTCAACTAAGCCTTCGCGATCGCGTCCCAATCTTCACGATCGCGAAGAAGGTCTGAAACACCAGCAAACAGCAGCTACCAGCAGTGCCAAAATGAAGGAAAATAATTTGAATACTATCCGAAACACGCCCGAGCCCCTCGGGACCCCAGCCAAATATACCAACAAGTCCTAAAATATCATACGAACTTATTCGAGTCTTCAACTCACATCCAACAACACTAAAAATACGAATCACACATAGATTCAAGCCTAATGAACTTTGAAATTTCTAAATTCAACAACCGACGCCGAAACCTATCAAATCACGTCCGATTGACTCCAAATTTTGCACACAAGTCACCAATGACATAATGAAGGTATTCCAATTTTTAGAATTGGTTTCCTACCCCGATATCAAAAGTCAACCCCCCGGTCAAACTTCCCGAAAAATTCAATTTTCGCTCTACCGACCTCAGAATAATTTTTTGGACACGCTCCTAAGTCCAAAATTACCATACGGAGCTATTGGAATCATCAAAATTTAAATCCGAGGTCATTTACACATAAGTCCACAACCGGATCAACCTTTCTAACTTAAATTTTTAATTATGAGACTAAGTGTCTTATTTCACTTCGAATTCCTTCCGGACCCGAACCAACTAACCCGGTAAGTCATAAGACAATTGTAAAGCATAAATTGAGCAGTAAATGGGGGAACGGGATTGTAATACTCAAAACGACCGTCCGGATCGTTACATTTTCCCCCACTTAAACATACGTTTGTCCTCGAACGTGCCAAGAGTGTTTCCAATCCATCAAATTACTATTCCATCTTACCACGCACGTACCCGAGGGTGATCATCACGTCACCATATTTTATATACGCCTGACCACACAACATAACAAGAAAAATCATTAATTTAACCTTAGCCCAAAAACCTTGGAGCCAAATTTCTAACATCCAGAATTCTTTTCAAGACCCGAATCTCATATCTACCCATTGTATAAGCATGAATAAGTTGTACCCAGCCGTAACCATAATCCCCGATACAATCTCATAACATACTACACAACTCGCATACTCGTAATACCATTTCTGATCACAGTAACTACTCAAAACCAACCAAGTACTAGTATAAAACCGTGCATTCAATAGAACCTCATTCCACAACCTTCGTACACTTCCAATGATGAAAGAAACAATCAAAAACTCATAACCACTCATCAGATCAACTAGCCAAGGAGCTCTCTCGCCCCAACCAAAACCATAACCCTCTTGAATAAACCATAATCAAGCCTGATAGTAACCATTATAGGTCCAATGACCTTATATTATTAAAAACAACTATCCCACAAACACGTCATATCAATATAACTCCAGCCACCACTGCGCAATCCGTGTACCCAAATATAAGAGATGCCTCAAGGAAGAGAATTATATTGTAAGTTCATCAAGCACCACCACAACCACAATGTTACAACCAACTCCTCAAATTTCATGAAGAAGATAACTGTAGGATCATGTGCACAATTGTAGAGGAAGGAAATTAATGAATCAGATAAATTATCATAGAAATAAAATTCCCACACACGGCACGGATAACTTACGTGCCAATAATATGAATCGCCCGGCATGGTTACAGGCCTCCAGTCCCAACATATCATACATGAGCAATTAAACAAGTACACTTGTATATGATAATGAATTAAGATTCCCATGCTCCTGGACTGGTATAAATAACACGCCATAGCGTAAGCATGTGCAAAGTCTGCTATCATAAATAATTAACGCAACTAGTGCATCCACTGAGTTAAAATAAAATACTCACCTCAAACAGGCCGCAACCCGAAACAATATACTTCTGAGAACTCCCAGTCTCCAAATTCATCAAACACATGAATCACCGTAACTGATCCTAACTCCAGCACTAGAATGACTAACACATCTTCCATTCATGATCTTCCTATGAGGAATACTTTCATAATTCTTCCGTGCCACATAGCTATAATTTGAATATCAGCAGTCTATCAACCATGTGAGTACTGCAATACCAATGAATATCCGCAAGTCAAAACACAATGCGCCTTTTGAAATGCGCACCCTTCTCAGGGGTTACCGAGTAGTTATAACATTCATCTAATTATTTGAAATTGACCATTATGTCCAAAATTTGTGATCTTCCTTTCAAGAATGAACTGCCACCTTGTACATATAAATTTTAATCCCGCGCCACACACCATATCTATCATACCATCATGTGACAAGCACGAGAATCTCATTATCAACTTTGGGTAACCATCAACTTACATACCCGGTCATTCAGTAACCTTCATCTTGCTTCCTTCCAGGAGGAATTCATAATACACAACACGTTCCCTACACTGGTAGAATATATCCGGTTTAACCCATGGTAGAAACCATTAAGAACACTTTGAAATTCATTTGCTCATAACCAAGCTATCAGAACTAAATCCCTCTAACTCGACCAAGCCACGCAGGTCACCAAACCCAAGAATATTGCCACCAAAATTTCTGTAAAGTCTCACAACATCATAATTACCCCATAAATACCACAACCGTAACACTCACTCTGAAATACCTTATGTGAATTTAAAATTATTCCTCATTCCTTTTTTATACTGAAATGTAGAATCCATAGTCATACAAAATTACTGCACGTCCCGACACCTTCAAATGCAAATCTCAGATTTTATCCATACACAAGTCCGGAAACATTCTCAATTGCTATATATAATTCTCAAACCCATTAGAATTTTCTCGGGAGTCACTCACTTTGCTCAAATCTAAATTGCATCGCCCAAACGGGCCGAAAGGCACAAGCCCCATTAGCACAACAACCCCCAAAGAAGTAACCATGCCTTAACACTACCAATCAAATTTATATTTCGTACGCACTACGTTCTTCAAAATAACAATTTAATCATTCCATGATTTCTGTATTCCTATAAAGTGCCATATAACCCGTATTCAAGAATTTCCTTACTCGAGTCATACTCGATCTCCATCTCTGCAAGTCATAACTGTTCCACAAGTATGTTTTCGACCAAAACTAAAATTTAACACATAACCATGAAATCAAATTGTCAATAGCAGGCTCTCCCACTTAGCTTTAAGCTGCAATATATAAACTTAGAACCCACAAGGATTTCTCCTTCTCAATTACCATAATTTCGCACCGTTAACCCGCCAGACTTCTCGAAGTCTTTTGTTAAGCTTTTCATGAATATTCTGAATCACCAGCCACATTCACACACTCGACCCCTTACCGGTAGTAAGTAATATTCCTCATAGAAGCTTCATCAACATCACGCCACCGCTAACTGCTCACAAGAGATAACCCACCCATGGAATTCCTTACCGACATCTTCCAACGATGCTGCACTGGGTGCAACGACTACGTAATCAGTAAATTCTCTTGAGCTCACGCTCGCCCACCATTTGTATAAATCTGCACTTTCTATATTGACATCAACTGAAAGTTCAACAATACCTTCCGAACTCAAGTCATATTGCGCCTGAAACGATAATCAGATCTTCATATCCCTCTTCATTTCTAACAAACTCCTTTCTGCCATATTCAATCTTTCTCCATATAACCATCACTCCAAATAAAGTCTGTAGGCCAAATCACATTCTATCATGATTCCAAACCGTTCTTGTGATGATCCAAAAGGTCATCTTATGTTTTAGAACTTGATTCTATGCTCTTAAGCCTTAAAAATCTTATTTTTACCCTCCTCGATTTGCATGCACAGTCCAGGCGTGTTTCTTGAAAGATCTTATGTTGAAAATTGATGCAAATACGATTTTTTGCCTTAAAATTTGATTTTAGTTGACTTCGGTCAACGTTTTGAGTAAACGAACCCGTGCCTGTGTTTTGACGGTCACAGTGGGTCCGTAATGAAATATGGGACTTGGGCGTATGCCCTGAATCGAATTCGGAGGTTCCTAGCTCGAGTTATGAATTTTTGATGAAACTTAAAAGTCTAAAAATCTAATGTCTTTAAGAATTGATTGATGTTTGGCATTATTGGTACAGGGTCCGTATTTTGGTTCCGGAGCTCGGTATAAGTTCATTATAATATTTAAGACTTGTCTGTGAAATTTGGTGAGAAACGGAGTTGGTTTGACGTGATTCAGACGTCCATTTGAGAAAATAGAAACTTTAAAGTGTTCTTGAGAATTTCATTTAGTTTGGTGCTAAATTCATAGTTCTAGGTGTTATTTTGGCGATTTGATCGTGCGAGCAAGTTTGTATGATGTGTTTTGACTTGTGTGTATGTTTGGTTTGGAGCCCCGAGGGCTCGGGTGAGTTTCTGATAGGCTACAGGATGTTTTGGACTTGGGAAAATCTGGTTTTTCTGCAGTTTCAGTGCCTTCTCGTTTCCTTCTTCGCGTTCGCGAAGGCACTCTCGCGAATGTGAAGTAGAAACTGGGATGGCTGATTTTTACTCTTCACGAACGCGAAGGCCTGGTCGTGAACACAGAGTGATGGGGGCTTAACCCTTCGCGAACGCGACCGACTCATTGTGAACACGTAGTGTTAGGAACCTAGGGGAGGGGTCAGTCTTTCCTTCACCGTGAACTCGAGCAAGGTCTCGCAAACGCGAAGGCCAGGGGGAAGTAGCCTTCGCGAAGGGGAAGGAGGACTTGCGAACACGTTAGCTTAGCAAACTCTGCTCTTCGCAAACGCGACAGTGTCCTCGCGAATGCGATGAACACTGTCGCCCAATTCATAAAACAGTCCCAAAACAGGACTTAAGCCATTTCTTCAACTTTTCAAAAACCAAACGGGCTAGAGGAAATTTCAAAAGATATTTTCTTCCCCAAATTGTTGGTAAATGATTCTAAACTATTTTCTTTCAACTACCCATTACATTTCATGAAGTTTCAACCAAAAATCTAGAGTTATAATGGTAGAATTAGGAGTTTGGGGTAGAAACTAGGGATTTCTGAATTTGGGGATTTAGACCTCAATTTGAGGTCGGATTCCAAAACCAATTATATATCCGGGCTAGGGGTGAATGGATAAATGAATTTTGGTCCGAACCTAGGGTTTTGACCAAGCGGGCCCGGGGTCAATTTTTGACTTTTTGGAGGAAGCTTGGGAAAATCTAAATTTATGCAATGTAATTGATTCTTTTAGCAACATTTGATATTATTGAGTCATTTTTGAATAGATACGAGTGATTTGGAGGTGGATTCTAGAGGAAAAGCTGTGATTGAGTATTGAGTGGCCTTCAGAGCGAGGTAAGTGTCGTGGTTAACCCTGACTTGAGGGAATTAGGAACCTCCGACTATTTGCTATGTGAAATTCATGTGAGCGGCGTATATGTGAGGTGACGAGTACTTATGCACCGCTAAATTTCCCCGTTTTCCCTGTTTCTCTTATTTTCTCATATTGTCTCTTTTTCCCATGCCTAATTGCTATGTGTTTAGACTAGTGTTGTTAAGTTGATTGTTCTTACCATGTTTATGGATCTTCTGGTGATAATTGAATATCGACTCCGAAGTTAAGGTTGATATTGTGGAACCAAATGTTATAGTAAGACTTGTATTTGTTATTCTATCTCCCTGTTGTTAAGTTTTCATTGCATTATGGTAAGGGAGAGTGTTAATGCACGAAGGGTGATGTCGTGCCATATTGTGAGTGTTAATGCACGAAGGGTGATGTCGTGCCATATTGTGAGTGTTAAAGCGCGAAGGGTGATGCCGTACCATATTGTGAGTGTTAATGCACGAAGGGTGATACCGTGCCGTATTGTGAGTGTTAATGCACGAAGGGTGATGCCGTGCTATGATATGAGAGTTAATGCACGAAGGGTAATGCCGTGCCGTTTCTATTGATTTTATGGTGAGGTTGAGAGTAAAAGCACGAAGGGTGATGCCGTGCATTTTTCCTTTACTATATTCATTATTCGGGTTTATTCATAGTATATTGACTGTTCCAGTTATTATTTTGCTGTAGTTCCTTATCTCGTATTCCCCTCAACATGTTTTCCCCCTCCCGATATTACCTGTCTAACTCTTCATTGATGTTTATGTATATACACTGTTAAATTATACAAGTTGATTTGTAGGTGCCTTGTCTTAGTCTCGTCACTACTTCGTCGAGGGTAGGCTCGACACTTACCAGTATATGGGGTCGGTTGTACTGATACTGCACTCTGCACTTTCTATGTATATTTTGGCACCGACTCGGGGTGATCGAGATTTTAGCTGTTGGACCTGCTATCCGAAGACTCAAGGTTGATCTGTCGGCGTTCACATACCTTGAAGTCCCCGTCTATCTTTTCTGTTTTACTATTTCTTTCATTCAAACAATTGTATTTCTCTCAGACTATTACTTATAGTGAATCCTAGAATGCTCGTGAATTGTGACTCCAAATCTGGGTAGTAGTAATTGATGTAGTTTCTTTATTATTCCGCACTCGCTATATTTCTTCTTAGCTTATTTGCTGTTATTTTGCTGATTGGAATAAGGATTGGTTTAATGATTCTTTAACGCTGGCTTGCCTAGCAAGTGAAATGTTACGCGCCGTCACGATCCCAACGGTGGGTATTCTGGGTCATGACAAGTTGGTATAGTCTGGAGGATCGGTACGGTGATGTCTGTGCTTATCTTCCAGATGCTACGAAGTTGAGGAACAAATTTCACTTCTATTCTTCTCTGTCGTGCGATTTTGTTTACTCAATACTGATTGAACTCTTCCACTCTTATTCTCTCAGATGGCGAGAACACGTACCGCTTCCTCAACTGAGCAGCAAATAGAGCCTCCAGTGGCAGCTCCTACGCGGGGCAGAAGTCGAGGCCGAGGCCGTGCCAGAGGTCGAGGTAGGGGCAGGGCTCAGCCAAGCGCCCGAGCAGCAACCCCAGTGGTGGAGCCTCAGATAGAGCTTGACGAGGAGGTTCCAGCCCAGACTATTCCTACCGGACCAGCTCAGGTTCCGGAGGGGTTCATTGCCACCCCAGTACTTTAGGACGCTTTGGTCAGTTTGGTGGACCTTATGGAGAGTGTCGCCCATACTGGTGCATTTCCCATGGCACCAGCCATCTCTCAGGGTGGAGTAGGAGCCCAGACTCCCACTACTCTCGCTCTGGAGTAGATAGCTCCCCAGTATTAGACTCCAACAGCTCATCCAGTCGGAGTAGTTCAGCGGGTTGTTGCACCACAAATCGGTGATGGGCCAGCTATGTCTTCTGAGGCTTTATGGAGGTTGGACAGGTTTACCAAGCTCTTCCCAGTTCACTTCAGTGGTGGTACTTCAGAGGATCCCCAGGAGTATCTTGACAGCTGTCATGGGGTGCTACGGAACATGGGTATATTGGAGACCAATGGGGTTGACTTTGCTGCATTTCAGATGACTGGTTCTGCCAAGAAATGGTGGAGAGAATATTTGTTGACCAGACCAGCTGGGTCGTCTGCTCTTACTTGGGACCAGTTCTCTCAGCTCTTCCTAGAGAAATGTGTGCCTATCACATTGGGAGAGGAGCGTCACCGTCAGTTTGAGCGTCTACAATAGGGCAATATAACTGTTACTCAGTAAGAGACCCATTTTGTGGATTTGGCCCGTTATGCTATTCTTTTACTTCCCACCAAGAGAGAGACGGTGAAGAGGTTTATTGATGGACTTGCTCAGCCTATCAGATTGTAGATGTCTAAGGAGATTGGGAATGAAATTTCTTTTCAGGTGGCTACTAATGTCGCTAGACGAGTCGAGATGGTTCTTGCTCAGAGAGGTCAGGGGTCTGACAAGAGACCTCGTCATTCCGGTGAGTTCAGCGGTGCCTCATTTAGATGTAGGGGTAATTTTAGTAGAGGCTATCCTCCCAGGCCATTTCACTTAGCACTCCAGGCATCCCACGGTGCCTCAGGTGGTCGTGGTCCTCATATGCCTTATTCCGACCAGCTAGCCTACATTGCACCACCAGCTTCTATTAGTGCACCTCCACTCTAGAGTTATCAAGGTGGTTACTCAGGTCGACATGGTCAGCAATCACAACAGCCGAGGTCATGTTATACTTGTGGTGATCCGAGGCGCATTGCTAAATTTTGCCCTCGGACATCGGGCAACTCACAACATCACATTTCTCGTGCTATGGTTCCGGCACCACTTGCTTAGCCAGCCAGAAGCAGGGGTCAGGCAACTAGAGGTAGAGGCCAGACTGTCAGCGGTGAAGGTCAGGCCATTAAAGGTGGAGACCATCCAGCTAGAGGCCATCCCAAGGACGTAGTTCAGGGTGGTGGGGCCTAGCCCCAGTGTTATGCTTTCCCAGCCAGGCCTGAGGCTGAGTCATCTGACGCTGTTATCACAGGTACTATTTCAGTTTGCAGTAGAGATTCTTCAGTTCTATTTGATCCGGGATCTACTTACTCCTATATGTCATCCTATTTTGCTTCATATTTGGTTGTGCCCTGTGATTCTTTGAGTGCTCATGTGTATGTGTCTACACTAGTGGGAGATGATATTGTTGTAGATCGTGTTTATCGTTTGTGTGTGGTCACCATTGGGAGTCTTGAAAGTCGTGTAGACCTTCTACTTCTCAATATGGTTGATTTTGATGTCATACTGGGTATGGATTGGCTGTCACGTTATCATGCTATATTAGATTATCACGCCAAGACGGTGACCTTAGCCTTGCATGGGTTGCCTCGATTAGAGTGGAGAGGGACTCTTGGCCATTCTACCACCATAGTTGTCTCTTATATGAAGGCTCGACATATGGTCGAGAAGGGGTGTCTATCTTGTTTGGCTTATGTCCGCGATTCTAGTGCGGAGGTTCCTCCCATAGATTCAGTACCGGTAGTTTGTGAGTTTCCAGAGGTGTTTCCTGCAGAACTGTCGGGGATGCCACGTGATAGGGATATTGATTTCTGCATTGATTTGGCTCCGGGCACTCAGCCCATTTCCATTACGCCATACCGCATGGCCCGCCAGAGTTGAAAGAATTGAAGGAACAGTTGCAAGATTTGCTTGATAAGGGCTTCATTAGACCTAGTATCTCGCCCTGGGGTGCACCTGTGTTGTTTGTGAAGAAGAAAGATGGATCGATGAGGATGTGTATAGATTATCGGCAGTTGAACAAAGTCACCATCAAGAACAAGTACCCATTGCCGAGGATAAATGATTTATTTGATCAGCTTCAGGGTGCCCAGGTGTTTTCGAAGATTGATTTGAGATCTGGCTACCATCAGTTGAGGATTAGGGCATCCGATGTCCCTAAGATAGCTTTTTGGACTCGGTATGGGCATTATGAGTTTCTAGTAATGTCGTTTGGGTTGACAAATGCCCCAGCAACATTCATGGATTTGATGAACTGGGTGTTCAAGCCCTACTTGGATTCCTTTTTGATTGTGTTTATTGATGATATCTTGATCTACTCCCACAGCCGGGAGGAGAATAAGAAGCACCTTCGGATCGTTCTTCAGACTCTGAGAGACAACCAGTTATATGCTAAGTTCTCAAAATGCAAGTTTTGGTTGAGTTAAGTTGCTTTCTTGGGTCACGTTGTATCAGCAGAGGGTATTCAGGTGGATCCTAAGAAGATTGAGGCAGTTCAAAACTGGCCTAGACCCACATCAGCTACAAAGATTCATAGTTTCTTAGGCTTGGCGGGCTATTACCGTCGCTTTGTAGAGGGTTTTTCTATCTATAGCAGCCCCGTTGACCAGGTTGACCCAGAAGGGTGCCCCGCTCAGGTGGTCAGACGAGTGTGAGGCGAGCTTCCAAAAGCTCAAGATAGCTTTGACTATGACACCGGTATTGGTGTTACCCTTAAGTTTAGGATCTTATACAGTATATTGTGAGGCATACCATATTAGTCTGGGTACAGTATTGATGCAGGGTGGCAAGGTTATTGCATATACTTCGCGGCAGCTGAAGGTTCACGAGAAGAATTACCCTATTCATGATCTAGAGCTGGCAACCATTGTTCACGCGTTGAAGATTTGGAGGCACTATCTTTACGGCGTTCCATGTGAGGTATTCACGGATCATCGGAGCTTGCAGTATTTGTTCAAGCAGAAGGAGCTCAATTTGAGGCAGAGGAGGTGGTTGGAGCTATTGGAGGACTTTGATGTCACCATATTGTATCATCCCGGGAAGGCCAATGTGATGGCCGATGCTTTGAGTAGAAAGTCAGCGAGTATGGGCAGCCTTGCATTCATTCCAGTTGGTGAGAGACCGCTTGCATTAGATGTTCAGGCCCTGGCCAACCAATTCGCGAGGCTGGATGTTTCTGAGCCCGGCCATGTTCTAGCTTGTACAGTTGCTCGGTCTTCTTTGTTTGAGCGCATCAGAGATCGGCAGTATGACGATCCTCATTTGCTTGTCCTTAGAGACATAATGCTTCACGGTGGTGCCAAGTAGGTTACTGTTGGATATTATGGAGTTTTGAGGATGCATGGTCGTATTTGTGTGCCTAATATGGATGGACTTCGTGAGTTGATTCTTTAGGAGGCCCACAGTTCCCGGTATTCTGTTCATCCAGGCACCGCCAAGATGTATCAAGACTTGCGGCAACATTTTTGGTGGAGGCGAATGAAGAAAAACATAGTTGCATATGTAGCTCGGTGTCTAAATTGCCAGCAGGTAAAGTGTGAGCATCAGAGACCTGGTGGTTTACTTCAGAGGTTAGAGATGCTTGAGTGGAAATGGGAGCGTATCACTATGGACTTCGTTGTTGGACTCCCACGGACTCAGAGGAAGTTCGATGCCGTTTGGGTCATTGTGGACAGGCTGACTAAGTCAGCGCATTTCATTGTGACAGTTACCTATTCCTCGGAGCGGTCGGCAGAGATTTACATCCGCGAGATCGTTCGTCTTCACGGTGTTCCCGTGTCTATCATTTCTGATCAAGGTATGTAGTTCACCTCGCACTTCTGGAGGGTAGTATAGTGTGAGTTAGGCATGCGGGTTAAGTTGAGCACATCGTTTCATCCTCAGACGGACGGACAGTCCGAGCGCACTATTTAGATCTTGGAGGATATGCTCCGCGCATGTGTTATAGACTTTGGAGGATTTTGGGATCAGTTCTTGCCCCTTGCAGAGTTCGCCTACAACAACAGCTACCAGTCGAGCATTCAGATGGCTCCCTATGAGGCACTATATGGTAGACGATGTCGATCGTCGGTCGGATGGTTTGAGCCAGGGGAGGCTCGGTTGTTGGGCACAAACTTAGTACAAGATGCTTTGGATAAGGTCAAGATTATTCAGGATCGACTTCGCACAGCTCAGTCCAGGCAGAAGAGTTATGCCGACCGCAAGGTTTGTGATATTGCATTCATGGTCGGGGAGAGAGTGTTACTTTGGATATCACCCATGAAGGGTGTGATGATGTTCAGAAGGAAGGGCAAGTTGAGCCCTAGGTATATCAGACCTTTTGAGATTCTGGAGAGAGTGGGAGAGGCAGCTTACAGGCTTGCGTTGCCTCCTAGTTTATCATCAGTTCATCCGGTGTTCCATGTATCCATGCTTCGAAAGTATCACGACGATCCATCCCATGTGTTAGATTTTAGCTCGGTCTAGTTGGATAAGGATTTGACTTACGAGGAGGAGTCGGTGGCTATTCTAGCCCGGCAAGTTCGCCAGTTGAGATCAAAAAGTTACCCTTCAGTTCGAGTGCAGTGGAGAGGTCAGCCTGTTGAGGCACCTACTTGGGAGTCCGAGTCCGATATGCGGAGTAGATATTCCCATCTTTTCACCAGCTCAGGTACTTTTCTATGTCCGTTCGAGGACGAACGATTATTTTAGAGGTGGAGAATGTGATGACATAAAAGGTCATCTTGTATTTTAGAACTCGATTCTACACTCTTAAGCCTTAAAAATCTCATTTTCACCCTCCTCGATTTGCGTGCGCAGTACGGACGTGTTTCTGGAATGATCTTATGTTGAAAATTGATGAAAATAAAATTTTTTGCCTTAAAAATTTAATTTTAGTTGACTTCGGTCAACGTTTTTAGTAAATGGACCCGGGCCCGTGATTTTACTATCCTAGTGGGTCCGTAATGAAATATGGGACCTGGGCGTATGCCCGGAATCGAATTCGGAGGTCCCTAGCTCGAGTTATGAATTTTTGATGAAAACTAAAAGTCTGAAAATCTAATGTCTTTAAGAATTGATTGATGTTTGGCATTGTTGGTACCAGATCCGTATTTTGGTTCCGGATCCCGGTACAGGTTCATATAATATTTAAGATTTGTCTGTGAAATTTGGTGAGAAACGGAGTTGGTTTGGCGTGATTCGGGCATTCAGTTGAAAAAATAGAAACTTTAAAGTGTTCTTGAGTTTTTCATTTAGTTTGGTGCTAAATTCGTAGTTTTAGGTGTTCGTATGATATTTTTAGACTTGTGTGCATGTTTGGTTTGGAGCCCCGAGGTCTCGGGTGAGTTTTAGATAGGCTACAAGATGTTTTGGACTTGGGAAAATCTAGTTTTTGTGCAGTTTCAGTGCCTTCTGGTTTCCTTCTTCGCGCTTGCGAAGGTACTCTCGCGAACGCGAAGTAGAAACTGGGATGGCTGATTTTTACTCTTCGCGAATGCGAAGGCCTGGTCGCGAACGCGAAGTGATGGGGGCTTTACCCTTCGCGAACGCGACCGGCTTATCGTGAACGCGTAGTGTTAGGAACCTGGGGGATGGGTCGGTCTTTCCTTCATCGCGAATGCGAAGGCCAGGGGGAGTAGCCTTCGTGAACGTGAAGGAGGACTCGCGAACACGTTAGCTTAGCAAACTCTGCTCTTCGCGAACGCTACAATGTCCTCGCAAACGCGATGAACACTGTCGCCCAGTTCATAAAATAGTCCCAAAATGGGACTTAAGCCATTTCTTCAACTTTTCAAAAACCAAACGGGCTAGAGGCGATTTGCAAGAGATATTTTCTTCCCCAAAGTGTTGGTAAGTGATTCTAAACCATTTTCTTTCAACTACCCATTACATTTCATGAAGTTTCAACCAAAAATCTAGAGTTATCATGGTAGAATTAGGAGTTTGGGGTAGAAACTAGGGATTTCGGAATTTGGGGATTTAGACCTCAATTTGAGGTCGGATTCCAAAACCAATTATATATCCGGGCTCGGGGGTGAATGGGTAAATAAATTTTGGTCCGAATCTCGGGTTTTGACCAAGCGGGTCCGGGGTCAATTTTTGACTTTTTGGAGGAAGCTTGGGAAAATCTAAATTTATGCAATGTAATTGATTCTTTTAGCAACATTTGATATTATTGAGTCGTTTTTGAATAGATACGAGTGATTTGGAGGTGGATTCTAGAGGAAAAGCTGTGATTGAGTATTGAGTGGCCTTCAGAGCGAGGTAAGTGTCGTGGTTAACCCTGACTTGAGGGAATTAGGAACCTCAGACTATTTTCTATGTGAAATTCATGTGAGCGGCGTATATGTGAGGTGACGAGTACTTATGCGCTGCCAAATTTACCTATTTTCCCTGTTTCTCTCATTTTCTCATATTGTCTCTTTTTCCCATGCCTAATTGCTACGTGTTTAGATTAGTGTTGTTAAGTTGATTGTTCTTACCATGTTTATGGATCTTTTGGTGATAATTGAATATCGACTCCGAAGTTAAGGTTGATATTGTGGAACCAAATGTTATAGTAAAACTTGTATTTGTTATTCTATCTCCTTGTTGTTAATTGTTTATTGCATTATGGTAAGGGAAAATATTAACGCACGAAGGGTGATGCTGTGCCATATTGTGAGTGTTAATGCACGAAGGGTGATGCCGTGCCATATTGTGAGTGTTAATGCACGAAGGGTGATGCCGTGCCATATTGTGAGTGTTAATGCACGAAGGGTGATGCCGTGCCATATTGTGAGTGTTAATGCACGAAGGGTGATGCCGTGCCATATTGTGAGTGTTAATGCACGAAGGGTGATGCCGTGCCATATTGTGAGTGTTAATGCACGAAGGGTGATGCCGTGCCATATTGTGAGTGTTAATGCACGAAGGGTGATGCCGTGCCATATTGTGAGTGTTAATGCACGAAGGGTGATGCCGTGCCATATTGTGAGTGTTAATGCACGAAGGGTGATGCCGTGCCATATTGTGAGTGTTAATGCACGAAGGGTGATGCCGTGCCATATTGTGAGTGTTAATGCACGAAGGGTGATGCCGTGCCATATTGTGAGTGTTAATGCACGAAGGGTGATGCCGTGCTATGATATGAGAGTTAATGCACGAAGGGTGATGCCGTACCATTTGTATTGATTTTATGGTGAGGTTGAGAGTAAAAGCACGAAGGGTGATGCCGTGCATTTTTCCTTTACTATATTCATTATTCGTGTTTATTCATAGTATATTGACTGTTCCAGTTATCATTCTGCTGTAGTTCCTTATCTCGTATTCCCCTTAGCATGTTTTCCCCCTCCCGTTATTACATGTCTAACTCTTCATTGATGTTATCTGTATATACACTGTTAAATTGTACAAGTTGATTTGTAGGTGCCTTGTCTTAGCCTCGTCACTACTTCGTCGAGGTTAGGCTCGACACTTACCAGTACATGGGGTCGGTTGTACTGATACTGCACTATGCACTTTCTGTGTAGATTTTGGCACCGGCTCGGGGTGATTGAGATTTTAGCTGTTGGACCCGCTATCCGGAGACTCAAGGTTGATCTGTCGGTGTTCACAGACCTTGAAGTCCCTTTCTATCTTTTCTGTTTTACTGTTTCTTTCATTCAAACAGTTGTATTTCTCTCAGACTATTACTTGTAGTGAATTCTAGAATGCTTGTGAATTGTGACTCTAGATCCGGGTAGTAGTAATTGATGGAGTTTCTGTATTATTCCACACTCGCTATATTTCTTCTTAGTTTCTTCCTAGCAAGTAAAATGTTAGGCGCCATAACGGTCCCGACGGTGGGAATTCCGGGTCATGACAAGTTGGTATGAGAGCACTAGGCTGCCTAGGTCTCACGATTCACGAGCAAGCTTAGTAGAGTCTGGAGGATCGGTATGGAGACGTCCGTGCTTAGCTTCCAGAGGCTATGAAGATGAGGAACAAATTTCACTTCTATTCTTCTCTGTCGTGCGATTTTGTTTACTCAATACTGATTGAACTCTTCCACTCTTATTCTCACGCATATGGAGAGAACACGTACTGCTTCCTCAGCTGAGCAGCAGCCAGAGCCTCCAGTGGCAGCTCCTACGCGGGGCAGAGGTCGAGGTCGAGGTCGTGCCAGAGGTCGAGGCCGAGGCCGTGCCAGAGGTTGAGGTAGGGGCAGGGCTAAGCCCAGATCCCGAGCAACAGCCCCAGCAGTGGAGCCTTAGATAGAGCTTGACGAGGAGGTTCCAGCCCAGACTGTTCCTGCCAGACCAGTTCAGGTTCCGGAGGGGTTCATTGCCACCCTAGTACTTCAGGATGCTTTGGTCCATTTGGTGGGCCTTATGGAGAGTGTGGCCTAAACTGTACATTTCTCATGGCACCAGCTGTCTCTCAGGCTGGAGGAGGAGCCCGGATTCCCACTACTCTCGTTCCGGAGTAGATAGCTCCCCAGTATCAGACTCCAGCAGCTCATCCAGTCAGAGTAGTTCAGCCGGTTGTTGCGCCACAGACCGGTGATGGGTCAGCTATGTCTTCTGAGGCTTTATGGAGGTTGAACAGGTTTATTAAGCTCTTCCCAGTTCACTTCAGTGGTGCTACTTCAGAGGATCCCCAGGAGTATCTTGACAGCTGTCATGAGGTGGTACGGAACATGGGTATATTGGAGACCCATGGGGTCGACTTTGCTGCATTTCAGATGACTGGTTCCGCCAAGAAATGGTAGAGAGATTATTTGTTGACCACACCAGCTGGGTCGCTTGCTCTTACTTAGGACCAGTTCTCTCAGGTCTTCCTAGAGAATTTTTGCCTATCACATTGAGAGAGGAGCGTCGCCATCAGTTTGAGCGTCTATAACAAGGCAGTATGACTGTTACTCAGTATGAGACCCATTTTGTGGATTTGGCCCGTCATGCTATTCTTCTACTTCCCACCGAGAGAGAGAAGGTAAGGAGGTTTATTGATGGACTTGCTCAGCCTATCAGATTGCAGATGGCTAAGGAGACTGGGAGTGAAATTTCTTTTCAGGCGGCCGCTAATGTCGCCAGACGAGTCGAGATGGTTCTTGCTCAGGGAGGTCAGGGGTCTGACAAAAGACCTTGTCATTCTGGTGAGTTCAGCGGTGCCTCATTTAGAGGTAGGGGTACTTTTGGTAGAGGCCATCCTCCCAGGCTGTTTCACTCAGCACTCCAGGCATCCCATGGTGCCTCAGGTGGTCGTGGTCCTCATATGCCTTATTCCGACCAGCTAGCCTACAGTGTACCACCAGCTCCAATTAGTGCACCTCCACTCCAGAGTTATCAGGGTGGTTACTTAGGTCGATAGGGTCAGTTTTAGGGTCAGCAGTCACAGCAGCCGAGGTCATGTTATACTTATGGTGATCTGAGGCACATTGCTAGATTTTGCCCTCAGATATTGGGCAACTCACAACCTCAGGGTTCTCGTGCTATGGTTTCGGCACCACCTGCTAGTACTTCAACCACCGCGAAACACTTTTCGTCATGTATTCCCTCACACTTTGTTTCCCAACTGTTGCATCAAATCAAAATGCATCTCTGTCGCACCTGAACTAATAGAATGTTACCGACTCTAAGCCTCTTCGAGGATCATCTTTCTCGAGCCATCAACATTAGAAATACCCATTCGCAACCACAATTACTACACAATCACTTACTCTTCTTGAGTCCAAACTCATTGACAAGACATGAGAATTTAATTTTTCCCACAATTTAACAACGTGAAAGATCCTTCAATACACTCACAACCCGAGACTATATGTCAAATCAAGACAGCAATCAAGTACCCAATAACAAACTCTTGAGTTATAAGCAAACTTTATTCGTCACATTCAACCCATCTGAACACATCCCGCAGTCACATCATACTTATCATATAGCCATTCAATCGCTCATCGGGCCACAAATTCTACTCGTAGGGACATTACCGGATATAGGGGTCCAAATGTACAAGTTCTCACCACCGAAACTACCGAGCCTAAGCTGCGGTCTAACTATGGCCTCAAGTCCTCCAGACTGGCCCATCAACAAAACACAGAATACTCATCTCGAACCTCGTTCATGGAATCACAAGCCAGCGATACACAGTTGATACCGAGCGCTCACATGCACACACAAATGCATGGAAGGAATTCAAATAGTTATGTTTCAAGTTGAATCAATTCCGCACGATAGAATACAAGAAAGTGAAAGTTTTCTAAGGGTTCGGTAGCCTCTCGAAGATAAGTACAGAAGTCTCTGTACCGATCCGCAAGACTCTACTAAACCTGCTCATGACTCGTGAGACCTATGTAACCTAGAGCTATGATACCAACTTGTCACGACCCAAAATCTCACCCGTCGTGATGACGCCTATCTCAATACTAGGCAAGCCGACAATCTCAATAAACCAACATATCTTTTAAGTTTGAAAACATAATATCTAAATTTAGCGGAAGAAAAACTCAAAAATACATATATAGACACTCCCAAAACCCGGTGTCACTGAGTACATGAGCATCTAATATGAATTAAAGTCTGGAAAATACGGTCCATTATAGATCTGAGACCAAATACAGTAAATAAGGAGATAGGGAAGGAGACGCAAGGTCTGTGAAACACATGCTACCTCTGATTCTCCGAAAAATCAACTGTGCTAAAGACATCCACACCCGTTATGGTCGGGAACACCTGAATCTGCACACGAAGTGCATGGTATAGTATGAGTACAACCAACTCAGTAAGTAACAATAATAAATAAGGAACTGAAGATAGTAACGAGCTACACAGTTATAGTTCACTTTCAGTAATTCCAGCAAGAATAGACATGCTTTCAAATCTAGCAGTTTAAGTCAAATCAATTTTATACAGTTCAAGTTCATGTAATCCGGATATAAAAATCTTTCAGAGAATTTCACAACAATGACAGAGAGCAACTAAGTTCAACAACAAATGAAAAGCAAGTACAACCTCCCAGGACAACAATCACTCACTGGGCTCCTAGCCCTCAACACTCATACTCAATGGATACCTGCGCTCACTGGGGGTGTACAGACTACGGAGGGGCTCCTACAGCCCAAGCGCTATAATCCGCACGGACAACTCGCGTGCTATAATATCCCGCACGGACAACTCACGTGCTGCACGGATAACTCACGTGCTATAATATCCATACCTCACCGACATGCCCTCAGTCTTACTTAGTCATCAACCTCTTTAGTCTCTCGGGCTCTCGGAATACACAAAGATCGGCCCAAACAAAGATAATATAGTGTATCAACAAAAATCAAGAAAGACTGAGGTATGATACGCAAGTAAAATCATGACTGAGTACAAGACATCAAATAGCAAATAATTCAACAAGTATGCGATCTCTGCGGGTCCCAACAGTACTATCATATAGCCTAAGCATGATTTACAATCAAAAATCTTTAACACATAGAGCGCATATAGCTAACAACAAGTTATTCAACTTTACAGTTTCACGGGACAGACTAATTCACAATCCTCTCGGTGCACGCCTACACGCCCGTCATCTAGTATGTGCGTCACCCCCAATATAATCACATGACACAAAATCCGGGGTTTCATACCCTCAGGACCAGATTTAAAACTGTTACTTACCTCAAACCGTGAAATTCTTATTCCGCTAAGCCTTTGCCTCGTGAATTGGCCTCCAAACGCCTCGAATCTAGCCACAAATAATTCGATTCAGTCAATAAAATTTATTAAAATTAATTCCATAAGAAAGTGCTAATTTTTCATAAAAATTCGAAATTTAGCTAAAAAATCGCCTGTGGGGCCCACGTCTCGGAACCCGACAAAAGTTACAAAATCCGAAATTCTATTCAATCACGAGTCTAACCATACCAATTTTACCAAAATCCGACCTCAACTCGACCCTCAAATCTTCAATTTAAACCTAGAGGGTTTTCTAAATTTTTCCAACTTGATTCACCCAATAAATGATAAAAACAATTATGGATTCGGGTAATTTAACCAATATTGAGTTAAGAACACTTACCCCGTTGTTTCCTCTGAAAATCTCCCAAAAATCGCCTCTTCTCGAGCTCCAATCCATCAAAAATGGAAAATGGGAAGAACTTAAACTCTCTGCCCAGTCTTTTGCTCTATGCGATCACGAACAATCACACACGATCGCGAAGAACAGTTTTCCACTGCCCAGGTTTAACCCTACGCGATCGCGAACAATCACACGCGATCGCGATGCACAAGATTCGAGCTCTACGCGATCACATCCCTCTTCACGCGATTGCATAGAGCAAACGCGTGGCCCAGCTTCCTCTTAAGTTTCCCCTACGCTATCGCGGCCTATTCCACGCGTTCGCGTAGCACAGACTGGCCCAACCTACGCGATCGCGGTTGACCTCACGCGATCGCGAAGAACAAAATCAACACTTCCTCGACTAAGCCTTCATGATCGCGCCCCAATCTTCGCGATTGCGAAGAAGGCCTGAAACACCAACAAACAGCAGCTACCAGTAGTGCCAAAATGAAGGAAAATAATCCGAATACCATCCGAAACACGCCCGAGCCCCTCGGGACCCCGCCAAATAGACCAACAAGTCCTAAAACATAATACGAACTTAGTCGAGTCTTCAACTCACATCCAACAACACTAAAAACACGAATCACACATAGATTCAAGCCTAATGAACTTTGAAACTTCCAAATTCAACAACCGACGCCGAAACCTATCAAATCACGTCTGATTGACCCCAAATTTTGCACACAAGTCACAAATGACATAACAAAGGTATTCCAATTTTTAGAATCGAAATCCGACCCCGATATCAAAAGTTAACCCCCGGTCAAACTTCCCGAGAAATTTAATTTTCGCCATTTCAAGCATAATTCCTCTACCTACCTCCAAATAATTTTTCCGACACGCTCCTAAGTCCGAAATCACCATACAGAGCTATTAAAATCATCAAAATTAAAATCCGAGGTTGTTTATACATAAGTCCACACTCGGGTCAACTTTTCTAACTTAAATTTTTAATTATGAGATTAAGTGTCTCATTTCACTCTGAATCCTTTCGGACCCGAACCAACTAACCCGGTAAGTCATAAAATAACTGTAAAACATAAATTGAGCAGTAAATGAGGAAACGGAGCTGTAATACTCAAAACGACCGATCGTGTCGTTACACTTTCACTAAGAACCCTTGCCTCCCAATTGCCCATGGAAAGAGGCTTAGGTTTATGCAAATAAAGACTACACATTACAGAAGCAAGTTCTTTCAATCCTGGATCATATATACACAAGGGAAACCACGATCTAACTACAAGAATAATACAATGGATCCTTAATTATTAAAATTGGGTTAAAAATCCCAATATACTATTCCATGTATCAAAAACGTCGAACGAATTAACTACAAGATCACTTAACTAAGCTGACAAGTCCACAGCTCATGCCATACAAACTGGGTCAAAGCGGGAGCTAAATTAAATCATTTTACATGATATAACTAAATTATATACTATATTTATCATATTACACTGCTTTCCTAAATTAACCAATCAATGAAAAGAATACAAATTAGTAAATATTGAATTATATGAACCTCTAATATAAAAGATACGTTTCTTCACATATCGGCTTTATTTTTCTTCTTGAGCTAAGTACATGTCCTTTTTTTTTTTTTGGGCCCAAATTAAGGACATCTCTAGATACCACGTAAAAAAAAACTCAAAGAGGATTCAATATAAAACCTTGTAACAATGAGTAAAGTAACTCAAGATCCTTATAAGCACCTTTAGATGCCTTAATTACATGATATTGTACATTATACGACGACTCTACACCTTCTATCACGTGTAATCTGATTTTTTGACATTCACACTTAGACTTTCATGCGAACTTGAGTATGAAAATGGGTTGTCCAAGACTCCAAGGGTGGTTTTGCTACTATGTTGAATTATGTTAATAATTACCTCATTTTAAAGCCTACTAGTATCTATGAACGTGCGTTGCACGTTAATAATGACAGATGATGATTCAAATATTTATTTATATGAATGAACAATAAATATTTATTTTGACAAGGTGGGTTGCTCTGATGGTAAGCACCCTCCACTTCCAACCAAGAGGTTGTGAGTTCGAATCACCCCAAGAGCAAGGTGGGGAGTTCTTGGAGGGAAGGATGCCGAGGGTCATTTGGAAACAGCCTCTCTACCCCAGGGTAGGGGTAAGGTCTGCGTACACACTACCCTCCCCAGACCCCACTAGTGGGATTATACTGGGTTGTTGTTGTTGTTGTATGAATGAACAATAAAATTTAATTAATAAGAGACATTTTAGGTATAATAATACAACAATCATCTAAATGCCGAAAAATATTATTACATTAGCATAATACATGAATTTAAAATAAAAGGATATCATCAAAACTTACACAAATGATCAATTTTATCATGTTAGTTAGATAATTGTGTATTATTGTTTAAAAGTATTTAATGTGATGGTATCTTAACGAACACTCCTTTGTGGACAATATTTTTTGTGTACGTTTCCTCTTAATGCTTTGGTTGCTCTGCCTTAACCAGAATTCTTGTTGTCAATCTTGATATCCCTCTTGAAAGTGCAATATACATTTGTTCGTGCAAGAAAATATATTGCGGTAAATATAGTCCAATATTTAGGATGTTTGTTCTTGTGCTTTATTTATTATATTTGCAAAACATAAACATACTATATTTAAAAAGAAATTTCTTAGTTTCGAAAGATGAAAGTTGAATTCAGAAATAAGAATACTTAGAAGCACATTGACCAATATCATGATTTTTGCATGTATGACGTTATTGTCAAAATTTTTATATACCATTTGTGTGCTATTATATAAGCTATTTGGCGTATTTAAGTTTTTCAGTAGCATGACGGACATATTTTTCTTCAAATTCAACCTATGGACGATTAACTTAGTCTATTATATATACGGTGACACTAACATAAGTAAGAAATAATAAACTTGACAACAAGCATATATGCTAGAAGGCCGTTTGGTATTAAAGTATTTAAGTATTCTTCTTGGTTGTAATTAGTGGTATCATTTTCTGCTGAGTGAAAATTATTTTGTTTTGCTATATTTTGCAATCAACCTTTTATTTAGTTGAATAACATATTCATTTCTGTTAGCTAAAATATCCTTTTAATTCTATCATGCGATTTGCACAAATTGCGTTTTAATCTAACGATAGAAATATTTATCTTATTAGATGCACACTATTATCATTGGGTTTGATAACCAAGTGTTACACCCCATATTTTTTTTGTACGTGGAAGTACGCCATAAGTAAATTGATATAAGTTCGAAAATGAGATGTTACATTCCGCATTTTCGTACGTTAAAGTTTCTTAGTAAGCTAATCGACGTAGGTTCGGGAATACGATTATTTTGAGATTATAAGCATTATGTTATTTCAAATAAGTGAAGAGTAAATTCGTGAATGTGAGAGGGTAAGCAAATCAAAGAAAATAAATTTTCGTCAAAATTTGACATGTTAGGATAAAATACGATCCGAGCTAAAATACCCGATATTTATGGACTAGTGCCATACAAGGTACCACATGACCATGATAGTAATGTGTATAAGGTATGTTAAAAGCGGGTAGTATTTTAAGTAATTTGAGATAATTCTTAATTATGTGAGTAATTAATTAATTATTGGATTAGTGAGGGAAAACAAAGTTGATTAAGGAATCTTGGATAAGCATAAGGTGCCCAAACGTGGCAGCAAATGAAAGTGACTCACAAATAAAAAATGTGACTCTTTTGCTAAGTGATAAGGTGTCACATTTAAAGGCTTGGTCATCAAAAGTGTGGGGCCAAACCCACTAATACAAAATTCACAAAAATAAAGATACTTCATCTTCAAAGTTACGGATGAACTTCAGCAAGAAAGGTTATACAATATTATGATCAAAATTAGACAACGTTCAGCAAAGATTCAACCAAATTTCATATCATCTTAGCAACTTGAGTTGCTTCAATATTTCCTTCAAAATGTGAGATTGGCACCTTAAGAACATATATCAATTTAAAGAGAGATTTGACATATTAAGAGAGATAAATATATCAGTTTCAAACCAGATTTCATGGCGTCTTAAGAATGTGAGATTTGACAAATTCTAAGGGAGTACAGTGCAATCTTTCTCAAGAATACCATACGGATTTTTCCCTACCTCGATCCGCCATTACGTGTTTCGTCGCAAAAGACGTATGTTAGAGGAATTGTCAAGAGAATCGGTCCAGGTATGTTAAGGCTATCTCTTCTTTCTTTTTGGCATGATCCAAATAATACAAATAAAACGAGAAAAATATGCAATTTCCATAAATGACTCCATTCATAGAAATACTAGGGGTGTCTATATTATTGATTCCCCATGTGAATTATTATTATATCTTCTGTTCATGGGTCTCAGAAAAATACATATTTGATAAAGTTTATCCGACATGCATATTATTTTTATGATATTCTGAGAAATCTTATTAACGTATTTCTTATGCATTTCATGCATATATGTACATTGACCCATGAT
>AWOL01S0017933.1:46698-82275 GCA_000715115.1 Nicotiana otophora
TGTATATATATATATATGTATATGGGATATGGAAAAAGGTTATGGCATTATATACGCACCACCACCTGATCAACAGGTATACGTTGATGATTTACCCATAGTGGCCGAAATGATATGATGGGATGCCCTTAGAGACTTGATGATGTTATGAACGCATATACCTATGCATGGTATGACATTTATACGCATATGCATGACATTATAAAAAATGAAATGATTCACATAGCTATGCAAACATACATGTGGAGTCTTTTACTCCATGTTTTTCTCATGTCTATTATTTACTGATTTTTATTACTTATATACTCGGAACATTATTTGTACCGATGTCCCTTTTTCCTGGTGACGCTATATTTCATGCCCGCAGGTTTCGATAGACATGTTGAGAGTTCTCCAAGTAGGTGATCAGCTCAGCGGAATATGTTGGTACACTCCATTTGCTCCAGAGTTTCTTGTTTGGTCAGTATGATTTAGATGAGTATTGTTTGGTATGGCGGGGCTCTGTCCCGACTTTTATGACAATTATGTATTCTTAGAGGCTTGTAGACAGATGTCATGTACGTAAAAGATTATATGGCCTATGTTCAGTGTACGAGTGGTTATTTTGGTCTTATAGGCTCATATGTCTTATGTATAAGTTGGTATTACATATTGTATTCTGCCTATCTCACGGCAGCCTCTCCGGCTCAGTTATCTATAATAGTATGATACGAAAAGATATGTTATGTTGGTACTCGGTTGAGTAAGGTACCAGGTATCCGTCACGGCCCATCGGTTTGGGTCGTGATAAAAGTGGTATCAGAGCAGTTTTGTCTTAGGGAGTCTACAAGCTGTATCTAGTAGAGTCTTGTTTATGGGTGTGTTGTACACCACACTTATAAGCAGGAGGCTACAGGGCATTTAGGACTACCACTCTTTCTGCTTACTCTAGATCGTGTGGTAGAGCTCAGTTGTAAGAACTCAATTTCCTAAACTCTATCTTATTCAGAATACGACGATGCCTACATCCAGAAAGACGTTTGGTAAGAGATATAGCTGTGGAAGAGTTGAGTCAGAGGAACTCGATTTTTCATGATGCTTATGATGAGTAAATATGAGGTCTTCAGCAGATCATGTATGTACTAAAATGTGTAAAACTTCTTGATAAGGATCCCTACGGCAAAAATGTCTATCCATTCTTATGGTAAAAAGGAATAAGAGAATCAGAAGGTAGATACAAGTTTTAGCAAGTAAAAGAAGCAAGATGAAAACGGGTACGAGCTACCCAGCTAATGAAGATTTTCGCAGAGGAATATAAGTCTTATGAGTTACCTTCAACAATAATAGAGTATGGAAAATTGGCCACACCCATCTCATTTGTGCCATATGGGGGCTAACATAAGTAGTATAAGAAAGGCAGGATATCAGGATCTAGCTAGGGTTAGGGTAACCCAAAATGGTGTATGGATTGTTAGCGTTAGCTGACACTTCCGAAGGATATTGCAAATAAGCTAATAGATCTCCTTGTGAGACGCACAGATGGTGCACTCTAAAATAGTACAACTAGATATGAGTACTACAAAGATAGGCACTGGAAGCCTTGAAGGGATAAATATTATCTTAGTTTGACTTCCGTCCCTAGCAAAGAAAGAATGTTAGGTAATACGAAGAGCCAATGAATGGAGCAAGGGGCGCTAAAAGCAAAAGAATGTCTTGTTCGAGTTTTCAGAATAAAGTGATAGACATAAATATTAGAGAAAAATAAGAAGAGAGTTAATGAAGCATTATAAGTAAGATATGATACATGGATGACAACGGTAGATCAAAAAGATGACAGTATTACAGAGTCTATGGTCAAGTGAAGGAAAAGACGAGAGGTGACAGACCTTGAGACAACAAAAGAAATAGGCCATAAAGTCATATCCTCATTTCGAGAAATAAGTTCGTGACTCCAACGTGATTACCAGAAGGAAAAGTTATGCCCCAGAGTAACAAGAAATCAGCATGGACTGATGAACAAGATAAACTAAACATGAACTAGGGACTGAGTAATAGTCGGCACCATGAGAATTTTAGAGATTGCGTTCCGGCGATAATAGAGTGGACGACAGAAGAATAATCTTTAAAGGTCATTCAGGAAGATGCTTCCCTAAAGCAAGCAATGTGAGAAAAGTTAAGCTTAAGGGACTATGTGTACCAGTTACACTAAGTGTCACCATCGCGAGTAAGGGTCATCGATGATGTGAAAAGACACCAAAGATAAAGAGGTAAAACATCTATAGGTAGATCGTCGTAGCTCCAACTCTTAGTACTCCCATAAAGGGGGGGAGGGGGGATATGGAGTGATGTGGCATTAAATCAGAATTAAGTGATTATGGAATGGTAAAGGAAGAATGCGATAAAAAATGAAAAACGGATGAGATTGCACTTATTCAAAGCCTACATAGATGCTACGATTCCAGAACATTATGCAAACACGATGTCAAGGAAAGGAAGTAAGGGTCCCTGCTCGAGATATTATTGATAGATAAGGAGCCAGTGCGAGCCGTAAGTTAAGACAAAGAAAAATTACCCAAGAAAGATTACACGGAGTATAGATATGAGAATGGGCCAACGAATAGTTAGTAGTTGATTTAGGAAGAGCCTAGTTATGGCGAGACAAGAGGATACAGACAAATCAGCAGATCGTGCAAGATAAAAATAGTGAACCCCAACATAGCGAATCCAGTCTCGTAGATAATGATATCGTGATCCTTGAGAAATATTCAGATAGGAGTTGAGGTAGTTAAAGGTACCGTATGAGTATTACGAAAATAAAAGAGAATGCCACTGGGAAGACATCCAAAATATCAGTTAAGAAGCAAACCCTACAAGCACAAGGGCATGGAGGTAAGTAACTACGGATAATTATAAGCGGGGAAGGACATCAAAAATTTTATTGGGTATACGATGTAATAAGCTCGCAATTTTACAAGAATCAGAGGGTCTTCCCTAAGTACTACAA
The DNA here is from genome assembly GCA_000715115.1 of Nicotiana otophora. Lineage (NCBI taxonomy): Eukaryota > Viridiplantae > Streptophyta > Magnoliopsida > Solanales > Solanaceae > Nicotiana > Nicotiana otophora. The sequence continues at coordinate 49,682 of AWOL01S0017933.1, forward strand.
CAAAAGACTAGCTGAGGAAATAAGGAAGAAGGCTTCAACCTACGCATAGTGACCTAAAGAGGAAATGGTCTTGTAACAACAATCTCACAACAATATTGTATGCACCCCATAAGAAAGTGTCACCTATCGTGGCTAATGAGCGGGAGATAAAACCAAAAGTAATATTCGAGACCATATGAGTTGCACAAAATTCCAGCATGCGTGAAAACTAAGATAAGCTAAGTATGCACACAACAAGTGGCAGAACGACCAGGAGAAGTAATAGCTTACGTTTAAAGAAAGCTGAGAAGGAACAAAAAGAATTATTCGATCAATGATCCAGAGTTAGTTACGTTATGAACGCACTTAAGATTTTAGAGTATTATCCATGCAACATATATGTTGACAATCATACAGCCGTAGAAGACTCCAGAATAAGTTAAAATAAAAAAACTGAATACAGGTAATAGACAAAGGATTGAATTGTTAAATGATGGTATCACGAATATTCCAGAGCATCCATGAAAGGCTAAAGTAATAACTAATACCATGAGCCGTAGATTGGAAGATAGCTTAAGCCTAAAGGCTAATCAGAAGAAAGAAGAAAGTAAAGAGTTACATCAACGAAGTAAATCAGGAGTCTGATTATTGGACCCAGAAAATTATAGACCTCGTGATTGAGAATATTGCAGGATAACTCTTAATATCAGAGGTACAAGAGAGATAGTACAACAACCATATTCTATAACGGCTCTACAAGAAAGCCAGTTAGAAGAGTACCGGCCTCATAAGAAGTCAGTATGAAACTCTCACTGGATTGTGCATGCACCAGAGGTGAAAGTATTATAATAAAGCTTCAAGTTGAGGATGCGAATTATACCTGTGTGGAAGGAAGGTTATGAAAGAGATAGAAGAATGTGAGGTGATATTTTAAGGTAAGTAAGGTAAAGGTAAACAACGTACGAAATACTCAAATGTAGAAGGTTGTAAACAGTCCATACTTCAGATAGAAGGCTAGAAGCGTGGGGATTCAGTATCCAGGAATAATAACGGCATCGTCAATAGCATATCTTCCAACTTATGGTTTCTAGGTACCAAGAGATCTATCCAAGAGAGTAAAGAAGAGTTAGAGACGATGTGATGTCTCGCTTGATGCTCCAGAATACCATAAGGAAATCTATGGTGCAAGAAAGTTGAAGGAAGGTTGAGAATAGTATAAATAGATATGTATAGGTCGCAAGCTAAAGTATAGTAAAGCGACAAAGTTTTATGACATGAGTAAGGATGAGAAAGGGCGAGTGAGAAAGTGACGGGAATGGATAAGTCCTCGAGATTAAGCCCATAAAAACAAAAGAGTTAATGTCTTCTCTAAGTTATAGAAAGTTCAGTATAGCCTGAATGAACTCAAAGGGATCTAAGACTAATAGCATCTAGAAGAAATGGAATGCTGCCCCGGTAGTGGAATGAGGATGTGATTGTGCTATTTAAAGGATGACGTTTGGGCCTTCGATTGAGTAATGACTTGAAGAGGATTTCATGAATAGTAGGGGATTAAAATACCCATGTAAGGTGAGTCATACTGGGATGCTACAAAATACGGTTATGGAAGTATATTATCGCCCCTAGGTGGATCAATCTAATTACTCCAGATATCCCTGATGAGACGTGAGCCCTAGTGGCCATGTTACATAAGAGATCAAGTTATCAATGGTAGATGATGGATCAATATTAAGGTGAATCAACAATAGATGGATAAAATTTCAACACTATGAGATGATATCAGGCTATCATACTTAAGATCAATAGTAATGAGGAAGCATTAAAGGACTTAGATTTATATATATGGGATAAGCAACGAGAGTAACCTGGAGTTTGGTAGCAGACCTCAATAACAATAAATCAAGGCAAGATTTATGGTATATTATGACCTACTTAAATATAGTAAAGGCATGCGAATAGATAACCGGGCCTATGAAATAAGATATAGCGATATTCGTAAGATCGACAAAGTACCAAGCGAAGAACTTCAATATACCTATAGATGCCCAGAGATAAATCTTATCAAGCTCTGTATATGTTTACAAAGTGAGGCCTAGATATGGGCTAAAAGCTGGAGGAAAAAGGAGAGAAGAGTCGCATAGACGCACTTACAAGGTCAGAGTCGTACAAGCTACATGATAGAAGATAGCAACAGTTATGAGATTGAAAGGATTCCGACCACAAGTCGTGGTGTGAGAAAGAGGCCTAAAGGGGGAAATGCCCTAGCCTTTAGAATTATTCACAGAACAGTTGCCTAGATGGCAAGGACAGTACTAAAGTATTCGGAAGACATAAGTTATGAAAATGATAAGTGCATCAGTCAACATTTGAGGACGAATGATCCAAAGGGGGAAATGATGTTACACCCCATATTATTTTTGTACGTGGAAGTACGCCATAAGTAAATTGATATAAGCTCGGAAATGAGATGTTACATTCCGCATTTTCGTACGTTAAAGTTTCGTCGTAAGCTAATCGACATAAGTTCGGGAATGCAATTATTTTGAGATTATAAACATTATGCTATTTCAAACAAGTGATGAGTAAATTCGTGAAGGTGAGAGGGTAATAATGAATTTTCGTCAAAGTTTGACATGTTGGAATAAAATACGCTCCGAGCTAAAATACCCGGTATTTATGGACTAGTGCCATACAAGGTACCGCATGACCATGATAGTAACGTGTATAAGGTATGTTAAAAGCGGGTAGTATTTTAAGTAGTTTGAGATAATTCTTAATTATGTGAGTAATTGGTTAATTATTGGATTAGTGAGAGAAAATAAAGTTGATTAAGGAATCTTGGATAAGAATAAGGTGCCCAAACGTGGCAGTAAATGAAAGTGACTCACAAATAAAAAATGTGACTCTTTTGCTAAGTGATAAGGTGTCACATTTAAAGGCTTGGTCATCAAAAGTGTGGGGCCACACCCACTAATACAAAATTCACAAAAATGAAGATACTTCATCTTCAAAGTTAAGGATGAACTTCAGTAAGAAAGGTTATACAATATTATGATCAAAATTAGACAACGTTCAGCAATGATTCAACCAAATTTCATATCATATTAGCAACGTGAGTTGCTTCAATATTTCCTTCAAAATGTGAGATTGGCCCCTTAAGAACATATATCAATTTAAAGATAGATTTGGCATGTTAAGAGAGATACATATATCAGTTTCAAACTAGATTTCATGGCGTCTTAAGAACGTGAGATTTGGCAAATTCTAAGGGAGTACGGTGCAATCTTTCTCAAGAATATCATAAGGATTTTCCCTACCTCGATCCGCCGTTACGTGTTTCGTCGCAAAAGACGTGTGTTAGAGAAATTGTCAAGAGAATCGATCCAGGTATGTTAAGGCTATCCCTTCTTTCTTTTTAGCATGATCCAAATAATACAAATGAAACGAGCAAAATACGCAACTTCCATAAATGACTCCATTCATAGAAATACTAGTGGTGTCTATATTTTTGATTCCCCATGAGAATTATTATTATATCTTCTTTTCACGGGTCTCAGAAAAATACGTATTTGATAAAGTTTATCCGACAAGCATATTATTTTTATGACATTCCGAGAAATCTTATTAACGTATTCTTATGCATTTCATGCATTTATACATGTACATTTACCCATGACCATATGGCGTTATATACGCGTATATATATGTATATGGGATATGGGAAAAGGTTACGACGTTATATACGCACCACCACCTGATCAACTAGTATACGTTAATGATTTGCCCGCAGTGGCCGAAATGATATGATGGGATGCCCTCAGAGGCTTGATGATGTTATGAACGCATATACCTATGCATGGTATGACATTTATACGCATATACATGATATTATAAAAAATAAAATGATTCACAGAGCTATGCAGACGTACATGTCGAGTCTTTTACTCCATGTTTCTCTCATGTGTTTTATTTACTGATTTTCATTCCTTACATACTCGGTACATTATTTGTACTGACGTCCCTTTTGCCTAGGGGTGCTGCGTTTCATGCCCGCAGGTCACGATAGACAGGTCGAGAGTCCTCCAAGTAGGCGATCAGCTCAGCGGAATATGTTGGTGCACTCCATTTGCTCCGGAGTTGCCTGTTTGGTCAGTATGATTTAGATGTGTATTGTTTGGTATGACGGGGCTCTGTCCTGACCTTTATGATAATTATGTATTCTTAGAGGCTTATAGATAGATGTCATGTACGTAAAAGATTGTATAGCTTTGTCGGCCTATGTTTAGTGTACGACTGGTTATTTTGGTCTTATAGGCCATATGTCTTATGTATAAGTTGGTATTACATAATGTATGCTACCTATCTCGCGACAGCCTCTCTGGCTCAGTTATCTATGATAGTATGATACGAAAAGATACGTTATGTTGGTACTCGATTGAGTAAGGTACCGGGTGCCCGTCGCGGCCCATCGGTTTGGGTCGTGACACCAAGTGTTCAGGAACAACCAAATCATCTTTTATTATATGCTCTTATTCATTTCCGACACGAAGCAAGAAGACATTGAATACTGGATCTGTTCTTACTTTATATTTCTAGTTAGTTGAATCTTTTTCATTTAAAATCAGAAGTATAACTTTGGCAAGCTAGCTTTTATAGTCTCTGCTTTTGTCGTTTTTGGAATTAATGATAGTGCTTGACATAAATTACCTCCTAAACCATTAATTTTTTACCAAACAGTTCATTAATATCCAATACATCTCTATTACTCCGTTTGACACTTAGCCATAAGTACTTCATCCCATATTATTAATTTTGCTTTCCTTATAAATTTAGCACCATTACTCTGCTTTGATATATTTGTGATATTTATTTAAGTTGTTTGAAGAGGTATATCAAATCTAAAGTGGGTGACCTCACAATAAAATTATTGTTGGTACACCACTTGCTATTATTGCTAACAGTGTCATGCCTCTTGATATGATATTTGCAAGTAATGTATGGCATAAAAATATTATTTCGATTTCGCCGGAGGCATCTACAAAGAATAATCCCGTTATAGCAGAGTCGACTCTTTAAAATATAGTCTTGAAAGTTTGTTTTGTTTAGGATTTAGCTTTGATTGTGCGTCCTCAGACACTTGTATAACATTTTGATTCTTGATAATATATTAAGCTATTACTTTGTGTTCTAACACTCTTTTTATGGAATGAATTTATGCACCCTAAGATTTTTTTTAATTGAATAAGAATTTTACTCATGTGATGAATTTAAAAAATATTGAATTGCATTCTCTTGCCAAATAATTAATTAGAAGACTTAATTATTTGATTAACATAAAAAATAATTTATTCTATGTTGATTCAGATCTTAATATTAGTTCATCTTGTTTTGAATATTTAATCTTAATTATAATTTTATCCACCATAAATTTTATTTTCAAAGAGTAAAAGATTGATATGACATTTCACTTTTAGATCTTTATGTCCGTAGAATCATTAGTGGTATTGACTCTTACCAATAAATTTTTTCTCTTTCTCACACATTTATATTCTTAAATATTTTCTTAATTATTGTTTAATAATTAATTGGGCGTGGATGTGAGGCTTGATTCACAGGTCATCCCGAGTAGAGGCAGCTTCAAGTACCTTGGTTCAGTTATCCAGGGGGGAGGGGAGATCGACGAGGATGTCACACACCGTATTGGGGTAGGATGGATGAAGTGGAGGTTAGCATCTGGAGTCTTGTGTGACAAGAGAGTGCCACCGATAATCAAAGGTAAGTTTTATAAAGCGGTAGTTAGACCGGCCATGATGTATGGGGTTGAGTGTTGGCCCGTTAAGAACTCACATATCCAGAAGATGAAAGTAGCAGAAATAAGGATGTTGCGGTGGATGTGCGGGCACACTAGGATAGATAAGATTATGAATGATGATATTCGGGAGAAGGTGCATGTGGCTCCCATTGATGACAAGATGCGGGAAGCGAGGCTTAGATGGTTCGGACATGTTCAGAGGAGAAGCCCAGATGCGCCGGTATGGAGGTATGAGCGGCTGTTTTGGAGGGCACGAGAAGAGGTAGAGGGCGACCTAAGAAGTATTGGGGAGAGGTGATCAGGCAGGATATGGCGAGGCTCCAGATTTTCGAGGACATGACACTTGATAGAAAAATGTGGAGGTCAAGTATTAGGGTTGTAGGTTAGGAGTTAGTTGAGTTGTGCCTTACTTCGTACCATTGTGGGACTAGCCATGTAGGGTTTTTATCTAAGATAGCTAGTGAAAATGCTGTGTCTTACTATTTCACTTTTCAGTGCACGTCCTATTTACTAGCTATCGCTTTTGCTTTGCATCTTTCTTCTAGATTTCATAGTGTTCCTATTTTTCTTATGATTGTTGTGATGATACTAATATTGTCTCCCTTTGCTTTGCATCTTTCTTCTGAATTTCATGGTGTTGATTTTAGTTGACTTCGGTCAACTTTTTTGGTAAACAGGCCCGGATCCATGCTTTGACGGTTCTGGTAGGTCCGTATCGAATTATGGGACCTGGGTGTATGCCCAGAATCGAATTCGGAGGTCTCTAGCTTGAGTTATGAATTTTTGATGAAAATTAAAGTTTAAAAATTATTTGTTTTTAAGAATTGATTGATATTTGGCATTGTTAGTATCGGGTCTATTTTGGTTCCAGAGCTGGTACAGGTTCATTATGATATTTAAGACTTATCCGTGAAATTTGGTGAGAAACAGAGTTGATTTGACGTGATTCGGACGTCCAGTTGAGAAAATAGAAATTTTAAAGTGTTCTTGAGAATTTCATTTGATTTGGTGCTAAATTCATAGTTCTAGGTATTGTTTTGGCAATTTGATCGCGCGAGTAAGTCCGTATGATGTTTTTAGACTTGCGTACATGCTTGGTCTGGAGCCCCGAGGGCTCGGGTGCCATTCGGGCGATGAAGTTGAGTTTAAACCTCAACAAGGCTGCTGGAGCACCAAATCTGGTGTGCCCGCACCTGCGAGCTCGCAGGTGCGACCGAGGCCTGGACTTCATTTTTTCGCAGATGCAGACTTCTCTCCGTAGGAGCGGGGCTGCAGAAGCGGAACCCTATCCGCAGGTGCGGCCCTAGTTGGCCCAATCCTTTTTCGCAGAAGCGCACGTCCTGTCTGCACGTGCGAATGTGCAGGTGCGAAGGTCACTGGGCAGTGAGTTCATTTAATTCGGACTCCAGCTATTTTTCTTCTAGTTTGAAAAGGATAGGAGGCCTAGGGCGATTTTTCAAGGACATTTTCTTCCCCAAATCATAGGTAAGTGTTCCTTAACTCGTTTCTTCCAATCTTTTACTTCATTTTACAAGAATTCAACCTAAAATCTAGAGTGTTCATGATAGAATTAGGGGGTAGGGTAGAAACTAGGGATTTCAGGAATTTGGGGATTTAGACCTCGATTTGAGGTCGGATTCCAAAACCAATTACATATTCGGGCTCGGGGGTGAATGGGTAAATGAATTTTGGTCCGAACCTCGGGTTTTGACCAAGCGGGCCCGGGGTCGATTTTTGACTTTTTGGAGGAAAATTTGGGAAATCTGTAATTATTCATTAAACTTGATTCCTTAAGCAATATTTGATATTATTGAGTCATTTTTGAATAGATACGAGTGGTTTGGAGGTGAATCCCAAAGGAAAGGTTGTGATTGAGAATTTAGTTGCCTTCGGAGCGAGGTAAGTGTCGTGTCTAACTTTGGCTTGAGAGAATAGGTATTATGTGTTCATTTGCTACATGTTTGGTTGTTAAATATGATGTATAGGTGAGGTGACGAGCATCTATGCGTCGTTGTCGAGTCATAGCATGCGAGTGAAATTCTATTCTTGTCTATTTTGTAGCCTTAAATTCTACTATCCATGCTTATCGGGTTATTTGAAATGATGGTTGACTCATATATGGTTTCACTGAGATTTGGTAACTTTCGAATATTGATTCAAGGTTGAGATTACATTGTGCTATTAATTATGGGTAAAATACTGATTTCTTTGTGATACTCTTATCTATCCATTGTTATTGATTTTGTGATTGGTGAGGAGGAGTGTAAAGCACGAAGGGTGATGCCGTGCATGCATTATTTATATTGTGAGGAAGAGTGTAAAGCACGAAGGGTGATGCCGTGCACGCATTATTTATATTGTGAGGAAGAGTGAAAAGCACGAAGAGTGTTGCCGTGCCGTTCTATTTATTTATTTGGTGAGGTTGAGAGTAAAATCACAAAGGGTGATGCCGTGCCGTTCTATTTATTTATTTGGTGAGGTTGAGAGTAAAAATACGAAGGGTGATGCCGTGCAGTTTTCCTTTGCTGTTTTAATTGCTCAATTCATTTAAGGATTTTTTGTTTAATTCCGTTTTTTCATTATTTTTACTCTTTATATTGTATTCCCCCACTGTATGTTCCCTTTCCATTATTTCCGCGTTATTGCTTTATTTACTGTTGTTGCCACTAGCATGATTATACTGTTCAGGTTATATGTGGGTGTCTTGTCCTAGCCTCGTCATTACTTCGCCGAGGTTAAGCTCGACACTTACCAGTACATGGGGTCGGTTGTACTGATGTTGCACTCTGTACTTTCTGTGCAGATTTTAATACCAGCTCAGGTTGATCGAGATTTGCTACTGGTCCGCTGTCCGGAGACTCAAGGTAGATCTGTCGGCGTTCACAGACCTTGAAGTCCCCGTCTATCTTTTATGTCCTACTGTTATCTTTCATTCAAACAGTTGTATTTCTTTTCAGACTATTACTTGTAGTAAATTCTAGAATGCTCGTGAATTGTGACTCCAGATCCGGGTGGTAGTAATTAATACAATTTTATAATATTCCGTACTTATTATATTTTATCTTAGTTAATTATTGTTATTTACTGAATGGAAATAAGGAATTGGTTTAACGATTTTCTAACGTTGGCTTGCCTAGCAAGTAAAATGTTTGGCGCCATCACGGTCCCGTCGGTGGGAAATTTCGGGTCGTGACATTTATGTCCGTAGAATCATTAGTGGTATTGACTCTTACCAATCATTTTTTTCCTCTTTCTCACACATTTATATTCTTAAATATTTTCTTAATTGTTGTTTAATAATTGAATATTTTTTAATATTACATGAAAAATTAATAAAATTATATTATTTGAGTAGAAAAATAGTTCAAATATAATATAAAAAAAAATTATCGTGGGGTATTTTTTTCTCGATATCAACTCTTTATGCAGTCCATTTAATATTACTTTTATTTTTTTGGTATTGGACATTATGAAGTGGTAATGTATTGCCAATACGGAGGATTCTGATGAAATTCATTTCATTAAACCTTCCTACATATTTTTAATAAGAATTTAATAGATAAATTTTATTAATTTTAAAATCTGAAATATAAAAATTAGCATAGAAGATATTGTAGTCCAAAACATAAGTTATTGCAGTTATGCATTTTCCCTATGAGTTCTCCCGTTTAATATTTTAGGGCTATTTTGGTATATTAATATTGTATTTATACTTTTATAATAATAGTCTCTCCTTTTTCTAAATGGATTTGGACATTATAATACATTCTCAAATTAAATTAGTAATAGCACATTATAATACGTTTTTAAATTAAATTAGTAATAATAATTATTAAGAAGTATATCCTAAAAGTAAAAGGATTACATGATTTACTTGTTCAATTTTATATGAATTAGACAGTCAGAAAGTAATTATACTAATAGGATTCCTAAATGTAATCATGTAGGATTCCTAACGTATAGTATTATGTCCTAAAACTAATAGGATTATAAGACTAATATCTAGAATTCCGGTTATATTCTTTTATTATGAGTTATTATGCTTAATAATATAAGATTGTTTTGTAAACCGACATCATATTCATGCTTTTATAATAATATAGATAAATAAGAAGTAATTCATTTATTTATATAATTTATTTTAGTTTTTAAACAATAGATCGGATTGTAAAATCTCAATTAGGAAAATTCCCCTCCGCCTCCGATCCGGAACTTTAAAAAATTCAACTCCTAAAACAATTTCGGTAGCCGGTCGATCTAAAGAAGTATTAATTGGTTCTTATCAATTCCTAAGACGGGCCATTTTGATTTTATTTTATTACTATTACATTTTAGTTTAGCAGTCAAAGTATATATTCTCGAGTTCTTGGTTTCGCACATAGAAATTAAGTCTTCTCTATGTTCAGGCCATTCCCAACAATATCCAATGGAGATTGAGGATTTAAAGAGAAACTCTATCATATTCTTGGAAATTGAAACAAAATTACAAACAGTAAAAATAAAACCTGTAAAGACATTAATGGGAGAGATAAGTTTTGAAAAACTCATCAGTCGTGTCGTCCCTAATTACTTCTGGCATGCATGCATGAAGTATTTAATAGACCGTTCATTTTCTTGGTATCTTACAACTAATGTACGTCAAAGTGATTAATGATGTTCCCAGTTTACTAATAGTACAATTAATAAGAAAAACTTCTGAGTTTTCCAAAAAAGATTAATTAAACGCATATAAATGTGCTATAAGTAGCCATACGAGCCATCTACCCAAACTCATCATTCTATTTTATTTTCACAATACAACAGCTATGTACTCATCATATGGTAGCAGCAGCAGCTCTGGCACCACCACTTTAAAGTACCGAATCAAATTTGGTGGACGAACAATTGAAACAACAGTGACTAACAAAGCTGCAATTGCCAATGAATGGGCAGCTGAAATGCTCTCCAAATATGCTGGAAAAGACACAGTTGTTGGCTTAGACAATGAATGGAGACCTAATTTTAGTCCATATAGAAGAAACAAAACAGCTACACTCCAACTCTGCATCGACGACAGGTGTCTGATAGTGCAGTTGTTTTCTTTGGACGAAATCCCACAAACCCTCAAAACATTCTTGGCTAATCCTAACTTTATATTTGTGGGAGTTGAAGTTGCTCAAGATATCCTTAAACTAAAGAATGAGTATAGGTTGGTTTGTAATAGAAGTGCTGATATTCGTGATGTTGCTAAGAGTACGTGGCCAGGCAGGTATTCTTGTCCAGGATTGAAAGATCTTGCTAAAGATATATGTGGTCTTTATATGCCTAAGCCAAAACACGTGTGCATGAGCAATTGGGAGGCAAGGGTTCTTAGTGAAAGCCAAGTTGAATATGCATGCATTGATGCTTATGCTTCCTACAAGATTGGTCACAAGCTTCTTATGGAAATGTGAAGTTATTATAATAAGTAAGAGTTTTAGATAAATGTGGTGATCTTTCTTTTGCATGGTTTCCTAGTAATCAAATGTCTATTGAAGGTTTCGTCGGCGACGTCCGAATTTTAAGTATTTCATTTTATAGTATTTGGCTGTTAATGTTTTCGTAAGCATCTTGAGTTTTCATTTGTCAAAGCGGCCTATTATTCGTATGTTATGCTAAATGTTTGCTCTACTCTGAGGATATCCTCGCTTCTCTTTCATATTGGCCGCTGTGGTTAGGGTTAATGTAGCATCAGAGCTATGGATTAAAATGAATAACCCAATATCTTTTCACAGAATATAATTATATATATACTATGTGAAAATATTATTAAATATTAAATATCTTAAGAAATTTAGAAGGTTGAACCCATCAAAATAAAAGTTTGAATTTGTCTTTGCTTTTGTTGGAGGCTTATTGTCAACGTAGCTATAATTTAGCTAATTACATTTTGTAGCTACTAATTGCTTGTCATAGGATGTATGTTGTTCTATTTAATTAGGTTGTATACACTGTATTCAATTCGGATGTATTAGTTCTTATATATTGCATTCAATTTCACTTTATTGAATTTAATTGTATTCAAATAACAAAAAATCAAGAAATAGGGTGTATGTCGCTGTATTCAATTCAGATATATACACTGTATTCAATTCGGCTATATTCATTAACTATTTTATATTGTATTCAATTTTACTATATCCAGTTCGACCGTATTCAAGCAACAAAAAAATAAAAAATACAGTGATATTCGACCGGATTCAATTCACTATATTTAATTTGGTTGGTTTTTAACAATAAAGATTCAAAAAATAGAAGGATCTGCCGAAAAAATCACCTTTGGAATACATAAATATAGGCAAAATTACAAAAAACAAATGTATTTTCATTGAAAAATACATAATACATATATGATCCATGCATTGAGGGATATATACAGCCAAACTCACATTGAGGGGCCTGACCCTTTAGAGGGAGGCTGGACAGGTCCCTCCTCAAAACTTTGTAGAAGAATTCGTTAACCAAATCTCTTAAACTATAAATAGACGGTAAATATATAATATATATATTATATATGTATAATTGTATATAATTAATCGATTAGAAAAATTAAACATAAATTTGACAGGCTATTTGTGTATCAATCCCTACGATGCTTATAGTGCAACATATTCATTTTGAACAACTTTTCCACTTCTGTTTTTGGTTTCATGTTATATATATCAGGGCAGTGACCTTTTCTCAGAGATAATGAAGGAGCGGAGTACGACGACTCATTTTGGACAAATAACAAAACGAAGGACAAAATTGGAACTGGATTCACTTATTGTGGTGAATATGCTTAAGAATAGATAGACAAGGTGGGTTGCTCTGATGGTAAACACCCTCCACTTCCAACCAAGAGGTTGTGAGTTTGAGTCACCCCAAGAGCAAGGTGGGGAGTTCTTGGAGGGAAGGATGCCGAGGGTCATTTGGAAACAACCTCTCTACCCCAGGGTAGGGGTAAGGTCTGCGTACACACTACCCTCCCCAGACCCCACTAGTGGGATTATACTGGGTTGTTGTTGTTGTTGTTGTTGTTGTTGTATGCTTAAGAATAGATATGTGGACAATAGAAAAATAAAGATTGTGATAGATGAAATTTTCCAGTAGCAATCTGTTTACCCGTAAAATGGATCAATTGAATTTATACGCGGCTCTAAGGATACGTGATATAACTTGATACAAACCGAAAAAATGTATATATATATCAATGCTGAAATCAACTATAAAAGAGATAAATACAAACCAAATGAATCAATTAGCTTTGGCCCTTGAGTTCGGTCACCCTTGAAACAAGTAAGTATTCCGCTAGTGTAAGAACAGAGTAACAAGATAATCAAGCTTTCAAAGAAGATAAAGTGTTGTTTTTATTGCTTCCAGAATGTGGTGCACAAATGATCAACATCCCCTTTATATAGTGGGGAAGTCCTACTTTGTTTATAATTCTAAATACAGAAGGAATTCCATGATAGATTAATTAATTGGCCTCTCCTTGATATGCGCCGGAATTTCCGCCGAGATTCTCGCCCTAATTACGGATATACCGGCTTATTTGTTTTCTGGTTCGATCTTGATCTTGGCCGATCATGCACTTGATCGGTCTCTATTTTGCTCGATCTCAATCTTATCCGATCTCGACCGGTCTCTATTCTGCTCGGTCTCAGTCTTGACCGATCTTGATCTTGGTCAGTCTCTAGGTCATGAGCTCGGCAATCTAACTTCGCATCATATCATGATATTACACGAAATTGAACCTTGATCTATCATGTTCCAGTCTTGATTAGTCATATGAAAGGCAAGCTCGGTTTTTATCGTATACAGATAGTCCCCTCGTTTCTTGAAAAGAAGATGGCGAGAAATGATATGAATTTCCGAACTCCGATTTGATGGGTAGTGACGTCAGCGACGAGCCCGATTATGACGTATGCGACGAAACGTCCCGGCGGACCAGTTACCAAGGCATTAAATACATGTCAGTTCTTGATCGACAATAACCGGTTCCGAACCGTCACCAACCACCTATAAGAGCCCAATCTTTTCTCATTCAAACTTTACACTCAAAGCTTCTTTTCTATTCTTGCATCTTCTTCAGAAAAAATTCCTTTGCTTCATAATTTTTAGACCCAAATTTCTAAAACTCTAATTAAACCGCATATCCTCCTAATTCGCTCTTTTATTGTTCATCAATGGCAAAAACCTCAAAAACAGTGTCACAAAAGGAAATCGCTTCTTCATCGCGACCTGCCGGTGGTGAGGATGCGGCGGAGCCCCACCCAGAGGAATTCGTTCCAGTAGGGTGCTCTACCGTCATCAATTTTAAGGTCGAAAAAGCCTCCTCGGTACCAGGTCGATGTGAACCGATCTCAAGGTACATGTGTTCAATCACCGAGAAAATCCTCGACAAAGTAAAAAAGGAATGCAACTGGGGCGAAAAGCATGCGGTAATCCCATCGTCTGAAGAATCGATTACTACCTACGTAGAGGGGTTCTTAAGTGTTTACACTTACCCCTTCATGTTGGGTCCCTTAGACCCTGTCATCGTCGCCTTTTGCAAGAGATACAATGTGACCCTTGGCCAGATCCACCCTTCTTTTTAGAGAATAGTAATTCTCCTCCGATTCTTCTCGAGCAAAATCGAGGGGTGTTATTTCACCCTCGATCATCTTATACGCCTTTACAGTCCCCGACTCTATCGAGGGGGGATAATAAAGCTTGCTCGCCGAGCCACCAAAGCCCCGTTCTCGAGCATAGATGAGACCCGCGACCGAGGTTAGATGAGCCGCTTTGTTCGAATCAGGACTTCGGACCTGATCCCTGCTGAAGACATACCGTTTCCTGAGAAATGGAATATGAATCGTGAGTAGTATTCCCCTTAAACGTTCAATTTTGTGGCTCTGCTTTCCATTTTCTTTATCTACTCTTTCTATGTTGTTACAGATGTGGCCTAGATACCGGAACCGATCCCGGAACTTAAGCAATGGGTTGAAGGTCTGGTGTTGTAGAGACCATACTCCGAGTGTGCTTGGGTGGAATTGTCAAAGGGCCGATGGGAGGCCCGCAGTCATGGTAAGTTTCTTTCTTAGAACGGTTATCGTTTGATCCTCTTCTCTGGCTTAATTCCCCTTTTGTAGGCCTCGGTAAGGACGTTGCCATGAGGCCCCCGTCTGGTGACAAAGAAGTCCTTGCTCCGAAGTAGTCCAAAGAGAAGAAAAGAAAAGAGGCTCCGAGTTCCCCGGTCTCGGAAAAGAAAAAATCGGCGAGGAAGTCTCGCAAGCCCAAGGGGGCTCCGGTGTTATGCCTTCGGACTTGATCCGCCGATTAAGGGATGAGCCCTAAGAAGAAGAAGATAAAGTAGCATGTACGCGGGCTAATGTTTTGATACAAAAATCCTCCGAATCGGCGGCGGTTGGTGAGGGAGCTCTGACGATAATTCCTGAACCAAAAGAAGTTGAGACAACTCCGTCCCGAGCCGAGATGATCGAAGGAGAGACCAGGGGCAAGGCTTCTCGGGTAGTGGCAGATATCTCGAGGGATGAGCTCATGATGGTCGATATTTTCGAATCCCCTCAGTTTTCGAATGCTATGATCCGTGATGCCAACATGTTGGAAAGTCGATCTTACGAGGGTATTTAAGGGACGACCGATCTCCATGGTTTTTTGGATGGGCTCGAGTCTGCTGTCTCGGAGGATATTACTGGGTTCAGTGGGTTACCAGTATCGAGGAAAATATCATGGTCGGGCGCTGTCGGGTCTTCATCGAGCCCAAAATTGGTGGACTGATTCCCGGCCCGAGTGTTAATCCCGATCGTAGGCGGAAGATAGTGCTTTTCGTCCCGGAGGATGCCCGAGTTTTCTCTCCCCCGTGGGGATTTCAAGTTATCTTATATCCTTGGTGACCGAGGAGGATTAAGTCGTGATGAACGCAGTAGGAGCCACATGCCTTTTCAATGAGGCCCAACATGCTCTGAATCGGGTAATTTCGAGGGTACCTCTATTGTTTCTTTTATACTTAGAGTTGTATATAATTCTAACATTTTCTTCCTGGTTTGCAGGCTTCGGTGTTGCATCATGAGGCTTTCTCCAAATCCGGGAGGAGCATGAGGCCGAGGTTCGGAACCTTACCGAGAAGAGCGACACCTACAAGCTTCTTAGTAAGAAGCTTCAGGCAGATTTGATAAAGGCTCGGGACGAGCGTATTGAGATGGCTGATCATGTATGTCGAGTGCTTCACGATAGTGAAGATGAATTGGAGATAACTACTAATTATTAGATCTTGCAGGTCCAACAGAGGCTTGAACAAATCGGACGTCTCCAAATGTAGGTGAATGCAATAGAGGCCGAGGCAGAGAAATTCAAAAAGAACATGGACATTCTGGCCTCGAAAAAGGAGATCGTCCAAGCTCAATTGGAGTCGGTCGAGGCCCAGTTGCAAGCTGCAAAAGAGATGGCCTTAGTGCAGGTCGATAAGATCAAGGAGCTTCAGTGTCGGTTGGATTTGACCGTTTCTGATATGGCAAGCTTTCCTGATGAACTCGAAATGGCCAGATCCGAGGTAGCCGTAGCTAGATTTGAGGTGGTCGTGGCCAACAAAAGAGCTGACGCTAAAGAGGCCAAGTTTAGAGTTGATGTCAAAGTCAACCAGGCTAAGGCCAAGGTCATGGTCGAACATACGAAATGGCAGGCTCGAAGGGAAGCCCTCGAAGGGGTTCGGGCCTAGGGCTTCGATATCATGTCTAAGATCGAGGAGGCCAGAGTAGAGAAAGCAAGGGCCCGGAAGCTGGCCTTCCCTGAGGAAGACTCCGAGAGTTTAGGTGAATCTGAAGACGGAGAAGATCCTGAGGATGGAGATGCGACCTCCAATGAAGACCGAGCCTCTTAGGACTTTTTGTTTTTTCTTTTGTAGCTTGCCCTTCGAGGCTGTTTTTTGGCCGTTGTAAATTTAGGCCGATTTGGCCTTTGTAAAAAATTATTGTATATAAATATAGGGCTTTTCTTTCCCTTTCGGTTCTCATATTTTTCTTTTGTTTATTTGTATATACAAAGGTTGAAAATGCCTTAGCATGAAACAATAAGGTTGTGTGCGAGGGTACGAACAGACCTTGCCTTTATTGCCTTTCTGGGTTAAGGCGTTATTGGTGTTCGATGTTATCAAAGTTTTTTCCGGCAAAAACATCTTAAGTTCGAGATTTTGCCGAGGGTATCCTTTAGAACCGGTTGTGAAAGAATTTCTATTTTTCGAAGGCCTATTTTTGTTACGGATTTTGGACGTCTCTGAGCCTTGTTAAATTGGCCGTAGCCTTTTAGTTCGGGAGTTACCCATTGGGTTTGTCTTCTCGTTTTATCTGGGCTTGCCCGAGATAATAATTCCCGAGTGGGGTGGCCGTGACTTTTAGAAATTGGGGCATTGCCTATTAGGTCTTTTGCTCCCGAGGCCCGATGACGGGCTATTTGAGTCGGATGGCAGTCTGTGAGTGATGGCAGTCCCCTAGTGAGGGAAAGATTGTTCGTATTCCGGTTAAGTATTGCCCTTGGGATTGTGTTTGTATATGGGCACGGAAGTACGAAACTCTTTTGTAAAGAGAGAAGAAAAAAAAGTTTTTCTAAGCATAAGATGTTTGTAAGGAACATACTTCTCATTATTCTCGATCGAAACAGGGGTCGAGCATTCTATACGAGCACAGTTCGATTTGACCGTTTGACCCTTACAATAAATCCTATCTATTAAGATCCTACATTTATGAAGTAGTTTCCTTTATAGAGTTGATATTCGAAGACAACGCATATCCGAGGGTAGCCCCCAGTATTTGAGGTTGATTGCAAAGGAACCTCGGATAATGTCGAATGGATCTCCGATGTCGATTCGTAATCAGGATTGATTCTAAGTTAGCACGATTCGTCGTTGCCTCATTAAAAACCTTGCCGAAAAAACCCATTTGGGAGAAAATCAGTCTGAGGGAAAAAATGTGCAACATGTGCTTTCAGACCTAAAGACTTCGTGTCGTTTGCTAAAAACTCCATCGTCGTTTCTTGTCGACCACCTGCAGTCATAAATAAAATAAATTGAGCTTTACTTGGTGCCCATGGAAGAGGGCCAACGATGTCCATTACCCACTTCATAAATAGCCATGGTGACAAAACCGAATGGAGCGGTTCCCCGGGTTGGTGAATCATTGGTGCATGCCTTTGGAATTTGTCACATTTTCGAACAAGCTCTTTTGCATGTTTTTCCATATCGATCCAGTAATAACTGGCTCTAATTACCTTCTGAACCAAGGATTCGGCACCGGAGTGATTCCCGCAAGTGCCCCTGTGAAATTTCCTCAGAACATACTCGGTGTCTCTCGGTCCCAAACATATAGCTAAAGGACCATCGAACGTTCTTCTGAACAAGGTTCCATCTTTGGACAAGATGAATCATGCTGCCTTTGTGCGCAGGGCCCTCGAATCTTTCGGATCTGAGGGAAGCTTTCCAGTTTTCAAATACCCTGCATATTTATTTCTCCAATCCCAAGTCAAGCTTGTGGAATTTATCTCGGCGTGGCCTTCTTCAACTACTGACCTCATGAGTTACATGACGGCCCCCGAATTGAGCTCGTTGTCCTCGATCGATGACCCTAAGTTTGCGAGGGCATCAACCTCACTATTTTGATCTCGAGGCACATGTTGCAAAGTCCATTCCTTAAATCGGTGCAAAGTTACCTGTAACTTATCTAGGTATCTTTGCATTCGTTCTTCCTTGAATTCGAAGGTTCAGTTAACCTGATTCACCACGAGGAGGGAGTCGCTATTGGCTTCGATCACCTTTACTCCCAAGCCTTTGGCTAGTTCGAGACCTGCAATCATGGCCTCATATTCGGCCTCATTGTTAGTTAATTTCACAGTTCTAATAGATTGTCTAACCGCATTGCCTGTGGGTGGTTTTAGTACGATGCCAAATCCAGACCCTTTTGCGTTCGAGGAACCATCTGTAAAGAGGGTCCAGATTCCTGAAGACATACCCGAATCTATCAACAGTTCTCTTTCGACCTCAGGTACTAGGGCTGGCGTGAAATCAACTACGAAATCTGCCAAAATTTGAGACTTAATTGCTGTTCGAGGTCAATATTTGATATCATACCCGTTGATTTCTATGGCCCATTTGGCCAACCATCCCGAAAGCTCGGGTTTATGCAAAATATTTCGAAGTGGATAAGTTGTTACAACCCATATGGGGTGACATTGAAAGTATGGTTTTAGTTTCCTAGAGGAGCTTATTAAAGCGAGCGCCAGTTATTCTAGGTGGGGATATCTAGTTTCGGCCTCACCTAAGGTCCGACTGACATAATAAATGGGAAATTGCATACCTCGTTCTTCTCAGACTAGGACTCCACTTACTGCTACCTCAAATACTGCCAAATATAAGTAAAGCTGTTCATTTTCCCTTGGCGTATAAAGCATCGATGGGCTCGATAGGTACCATTTTTTAAGCTCTTCCAAGGCCTGCGGGAATTCCGAGGTCCATGTGAAATTAGTTTTCCTTTTTAGCAACGAGAAAAATTGGTGGCCTTTATCCGAGGACCTCAAGATGAATCGCCCCAGGACGGCCATGCGCCCGATTAACCTCTGCACGACCTTTACGCTGTCTACCACCGTGATGCCATCGATAATTGTGATCTTGTCGAGATTAATCTTGATTTCTCGATTGGATACCATGAACCTGAGAAATTTGCCTGATCCGACCCCGAATGCGCATTTTTCCGGGTTCAGCTTCATGTTGTATTTCTTTGATATACTGAGAGTTTCCTGCAAGTGCTTTAAATGGTCCTCTGCTCACATGGACTTAACTAGCATGTCATCAATGTAAACTTTTATAGATTTCCCTATTTGTCTTTCTAAGATCCGATTTACTAGGCGTTGATAAGTGGAACCAGTATTTTTTAATCCAAATGGCATTACATTGTAGCATTATGTACCATATTTATTGATGAACGAAGTCTTTTCCTGATCATCTGGGTTCATTTGTATTTTGTTGTACCCGGAATAGGCATCGAGAAAACTGAGGATCTCGTATTTGGTTAATTCTAAGTTTGTTTCCTCTTTTAGGGACTACTACTACGTTTGCTAACCATTCAGGGTATTTTACTTCACGGATCGACCCTATTTTAAGAAGCTTGGTTACCTCGTCTTTGACGAAAGCATGTTTGACCTCGGACTCGGGTCTTCTTTTTTGCTTCACCAGATGGAACTTCAGGCTCAAGCTTAGTTTATGGGTGGTGATTTCCGGTGGGATCCCTGTCATGTCAAGATGGGATCACGCGAAACAATCCATGTTAGCTATAAGAAATTGAATAAGGTTTTTTTCTGAATTTAACCCCGTGCCTAGGTATACCTTTCGTTCGGGCAGATGTTCAATTAATATGATTTGCTCCAGCTCTTCGACCGTTGCTTTGGTAGCGTCAGAATCATCAAGGACTATAAAGTATCAAGGTATCCCATAATCATCATCTTCGTCAGTCCCCTGCTTCCCTAGTTGGGTCGAGGACAACGTTTGTGACTGCTATTTGGCCTCCTGCTTACCCTTCGAACCCATAATCGAGGAGGGTGTTGATGTCGGAATTACTTCGTCAACAACAAACATTTCTTTTGCAGTGGGTTACTCCCCATAGGCCGTTTTGATTACCTATGGTGTTGGAAATTTTAGGATCTGGTGAAGAGTCAAGGGCACTACTCTCATGTTATGGATCTATGGTCTCCCAAACAGGGCGTTATACCTCATGTAGCCCTCGATCACATGGAACTTCGTCTCTTGGATGGTCCCGATAGCATTTACTGGCAAAGTTATCTCTCACTTAGTAGTTTCATATGCCATGTTGAATCCGTTTAACACTAGGGCCGCGGGCACAACCTGGCCCTGTAGACCGAGTTGCTCTACGACCCTCGATCGAATGATATTGGCCGAATTACCTGGATCAATTAACACACGCTTAACATGAGTCTTATTCATGAGTACAAATATTACCAGTGCATCGTTATGTGGTTGCATGATTCCTTCTGCGTCTTTGTCATTGAAGGATAAGGTTCCTTTCGGTATGTACTCTTGAGCCCGAGGTCGCTTCTCCCTTATGATTGACACCTTAGTGCATTTTAACACTGGCCCTTGGAGAACATCAATCATTCTGATAGTCATGTGAATAATGTGTTGTAGTTCTTCTTTCTTGTTTTGTCTATTGAACTCTCTTTTTTTGAAGTGATTCTTGGCCCGATCACTTAAGAACTCCCGGAGGTGCCCTTCATTGAATAACCGGGCTACTTCTTCTCTCAACTGCCTACAATCTTCCGTTCTGTGGCCATGGGTGCCATGATACTTGCATACTTGATTAGGATTTCTCTGGGCTGGATCGGTCTGCAGAGGTCGAGACCATTTAGTATGTTTGATGTGTCCGATAGATGATACGATGGCGGATGCATCAATATTGAAGTTATACTCTGACAGTCGTGGTGCTTCCTTAGGTCCGGTATGCCTGTTAAAATCATTCTTGCTCATTAGCCCTCGAGAGCCTTGGCCTTGATCATTTATCCTTTTACCTCGTACGGAGTTGTGCCCAGGTCCATTGCCCCTACGATCTCTATGATACGGCTGGTATCGATCCCTGTTTAACCTGGGTTCTCGATCGACATCACTTTTGATAGTGGATCCCTTTTACTTGAACATGATCTCTTCTTTAGGCTCGTACCACTGTATCCTTGAGTTCAAAGGAGACATAAAACCAAGTCTGATAGATGAATTCTGGCCATCAGACTAGAGCGTGATTAACAACCCTTGTGGCCTTCGGGCAATAAAGCCGTAGATGATCATTCTCAGCCCCAACCATGGGTGCTGGGATAGTTTAATGATTGTCTGACAGACTCTTCAATCTTTGATTGATATCGATTATGTATATCGACCCAGGTAACAACCGAGTACTCAATCAAGTTCTGCTTCAATTGTTGTGAAGCCACTGAGCTTCGTTCATTTCGTCCTTGGGTGAAAGATCCAACGGCCCAATCATCGGTGACCGGTGGTAGATCCATTCCTTCCATTTGGAAACAAGATACAAACTCTCTGAGCATCTCGTTATCTTTCTGCTTTACCTTAAAAAGGTCCGACTTCCTTGTCTCGACCTTTATGGCTCCGACGTGTGATTTTACAAAAGAATCTGCAAGCATGGCAAAAGAATCAAAAGAGTTAGGTGGTAAATTATGATACCATATCATTGCTCCCTTTGACAGGGTTTCCCATAATTTCTTTAGTAACATAGATTCGATCTCATCGTCCTCTAGATCATTCCCTTTAATGACACATGTGTAAGAGGTGACATACTCATTGGGGTCGGTCGTTCCATTATACTTAGAAATATCAGACATGCGGAACTTCTTGGGGATCGGTTTGGGAGCCACGCTAGGGGGGAAAGGCTTTTGTATGAATTTTTTGGAATCCAAACCCTTCAATATTGGTGATGCCCCCGGGATCTAATCAACCCTGGAGTTATAGGTTTCCACTTTCTTGTCGTTTGCTTCGATCTTATTTTCCCATGACTTTATTCGTTTTGTCAGTTCCTCGAGCATATTTATAATTTCGGGGTTAGTCCCCGATTCTTGTCCATTTGACCTCACCACAGCTGGCCCCGTTTTGTGGGTGACTTCTTGGGGTGGACCGAGCTCAGCCCTGCTCGGTGCCTGGGTTTGGCTCTGCAACTGAGCTATCTCCACCTGTTGAGCTTGCAGCATTTCGAAGATCATACGCAAGCTAATTCCGTCTTCTCTAATATTTTGGGTATTTCGAATTGCAGATTGGGTTCCACCATGGATGCTGTTTTTGGGACCGGAATGTTGGTTTGATTCGATGGCCACATGCGAATTAACGTTAATCGGATCCACAACCCGAGTCCCAATGGGGTGGCCTTCGGGCATCACGTTGTTATTCTCACCTTGATGGCCAGATTCGTTGTCAATATATAGGGGCATTAATTGAGAGTTCGTCATTTCTAGTCTAAAATCAAAGATACTTCCAAAGGAAAGTGTAAAATAGTATGTTTTACAGAGATTTGTACCAAATAACCACTATTATCCTTAGCCCCACGGTGGGCGCCAAATTGTTTACCCGTAAAATGGATAACAATTGAATTTATGCGCGGCTCTAAGGATACGTGATATAACTTGATACAAACCGAGAAAATGTATATATATCAATGCTGAAATCAAGTATAAAAGAGATAAATGCAAACCAAATGAATCAATTATCTTTGGCCCTTGAGTTCGGTCACCCTTGAAACAAGTGAGTATTCCGCTAGTATAAGAACGGAGTAACAAGATAATCAAGCTTTCAAAGAAGATAAAGTGTTGTTTTTATTGCTTCCAGAATATGGTGCACAAATGATCAAAATCCCCTTTATATAGTGGGGAAGTCCTACTTTGTTTATAATTCTAAATGCATAAGGAATTCCATGATAGATTAATTAATTGGCCTCTCCTTGATATGCGTCGGGATTTTTGCCAAGATTCTCGCCCTAATTACGGATATACCAGATTTTTTGTTTTCTGGTTCGATCTTGATCTTGGACGATCACGCACTTTATCGGTCTCTATTTTTCTCGATCTCAATCTTGGACGATCTCGACCGGTCTCTATTCTTCTCGGTATCAGTCTTGACCGATCTTGATCTTGGTCGGTCTCTGGGTCACTGTAACGACCAGGCCTGTCGTTTCAAGAGCTATAGCCCCGTTTCCCCCATTTATACTTCTTTTGTGCTTTATATCTCCATTATATCTTACTGGGTTGATTGGTTCGGGTTCGGAGTAGTTTTGGAGTGAATTGAGACACCTAATCTCTTAATTGGAAGCTTAAGTTGGAAAAGTCGACCGGACATCTACTTGTGGGAAAACGACCTCGGATTTGAATTTTTATGGTTCCATTAGCTCCGTTAGGTGATTTTGGACTTAGTAGCGCATCCGGAATATGATTTGGAGGTCCGTAGTAGAATTATGTTTGAATTGGCGAAAGTTGGAATTTTGGCGATTTTGGCTGGCAGTGAAAATTTTGATATCGGGGTCGGATTGGATTTCTGGAAGTTGGAATAGGTTCGTGGTGTCATTTTTGACTTGTGTGTAAATTTGAGGTCAATCGGACGTGGTTTGGTAGCTTTCGACGTCGTGTGTGGATTTTGAAAGTTTAAACGTTCTTTAGGGTTGAATCCGGGTGTAATTGGTGTTTTGATGTTGTACTGAGTGATTTGAAGGTTTGACCAAGTTCGCATGGGTTTATATGACTTGTTGGTATGATCGGTTGAGGTCCCGGAGGGCTCGGGGTGATTTCAGGTGGTTAACGGCTTGATGAGAGTTGAGGAATTGCAGCGGAAGCTGCTGCTACTGGTGAAACCGCACCTACGGAGTGGGAACCACAAGTGCGATCCCGCAGAAGTGAAGGAGGAGCCGCAAATGCGGCTATGGAGGGCCTGGGCAGAGGACAGGTGCGATGGAGTTCCCGCACCTGCAATCGTCGCAGAAGCGGATTTAGGGGCGCATGTGCGAGTTTGGACCGCAGGTGCGATGTATTTCCCGTACCCGCGAGGACCGCATATGCGATCACTGGATCGCAGGAGCGGAGGATGAGTTTAGGGATTTTTCCGCAGAATCGGGGCTTTGCCCGCAGATGTGGAAATGGAGTCGTAGGTGCGATAAGTCTGGGCAGAACCTATAAATAGAACACTACGGGAGTTTTCACCATTTTCATCATTTGTGAGCTCGAATTTTGGGGATTGCTAGAGAGATTTCAGAGTAATCACTGAGGTAAGTTCCTTGTGCCCATTTATCTTCAATAATGGTATTTCCCCATTGATTTCTCACCTAGTTGGTGAGTGTTTGAGGTGAGATTTGGGAGATTAGGGCTTGGGAATTGGAGAGTAAAATTTGGGGTTTTGGAGGGGCAATTGAGGTCAGATTTTGATAAATTTGGTATGGTTAGACTCATGAGTGAATGGGCTTTCGGGTTTTGTGACTTTCGTTGGGTTTCGATACGTGGGCCCGAGGGGACGGGTTGAGCCGATTTCGAATTTTGGACTATATGTTAGTAGTTTTCTTGTGTAATTGATCTTTATATTGATTATCTCGTACTGTTTGTGGCTAGATTCGGGGCATTTAGAGGCCGGTTCGAAAGGTAAGGGCATTTCGGAGTAGGATCTCTGCGCGGTTGAGGTAAGTAGCAGTCTTAAATCTGGTTTTGAGGGTATGAATCCTCGAGAATTTGTATGATGTGAATATTTGGAGGTGACGCACATGCTAGGTGACGGGCATGTGAACGTTCACCATGAGGGATTGTGACTTGGTCCGTCCCGTGAGGCTGTAAAGTCGAATAGCCATTGTTATTACTTGTTTTTCCTTGTCTTTGAGCAATTGACTACCTTTCATGTTAGAAACATTGCTTAGGCCATATGATATCACTGTTGGGATCCGCCAAAGTCGAATACTTGTTGAATTGACTGCTAATTGCTGTCTTGTACTCGGTCATAGTCTTACTTGTGGTTTATATCTCCATTCCCTCTCATTTCATGTTGATACTTATTGTATTCTCTATTTGGGCTAATTATTATGATATTCTGTGAGCCCGAGGGGCTGGAGAGGTTAGTAACTGAGTGCCGAGCTGTGAGGTATATTGGATCTGGTTGCACGCTGCAACAATATTGGATCGGGTTGCACGCCGCAATAAATATTAGATCAGGTTGCATGCCGCAACAATATTGGATCGGGCTGCGCGCCGCATCAATATAGCGCTTGGGCTGAAGGAGCCCCTCCGGAGTCTGTACACCCCCAGTGAGCGCAGGTACCTATTGAGAGTGTGTATTAAGGGCTGAGAGCGAGAGTATGAGCTGTTGAGATGAGCTGAGCGAGTGTTGCCTTGAGAGGCTGTACTTGCTTTTATTTATTGTTGAACTTAGTTGTTATCTGTTGTTGTTGTAAAATTTCTGGAAGATTCATATATGTTTTACTTGAGCTCGAACTGATTTAACTTATACCACCGGACTTGAAAGCATGTTCACTCTTTACTGAAAACTTTTAAAATGATCTGTATTTTTTATAGTTCGTCACTGCTTCTCAGTTCCTTATTTAATTCTGTTATTTGCTGAGTTGGTTGTACTCATGCTACACCCTGCACTTCATGTACAGATCTAGGTATGTACGGTTCTGGCGGTCGCTGAGTTTCGTGCGCGGGCTGATTATCGGAGACTTACGAGGTAGCTGTCGGCGTCCGCAATCCTTGTTTCTCCTTTCGTATTAGCCTTTCTCTCTTGTATTGGAATTTGGCACATACTGTAGTAGACTCTATTTTCTAGATTGGTTGTTAGATGCTCATGACTTAGTGACACCCCGATGCAGATTTATTATTCCGCACTTGTGTTTTGGGTTTTTACCCTGTTATTATGTAAACCTTCAGTTAGTTTAATTGCTTTAGTTCACTTCTGTTATATATTGAAAGCATATTGAGAATGTCGGCTTGCCTAGTTCCACGATAGGCGCCATCACGACTGGTTAGGTATTTGGGTCGTGACAGGTTAGTATCAGAGCCTAGATTACATAGGTCTCACGAGTCATGAGCAGGTTTAGTAGAGTCTTGCGGATCGGTACAGATACATCTGTACTTATCTTCAAGAGGCTGCAGAACCCTTAAGAAAGTCCACATTCTTGAATTCTTGTCGTGTAAATTTGTTGATCCTAGTAACTAAGCATCTGTTATTTCATTCTCTCACAGATGGTGAGGACTCGTACTACTGGACATGATGGATAGCCACCAGTACCTCCAGCCAGGGCCGCAAGAGGCCGAGGTCGCAGTAGAGGCCGCGGTAGGGGCAGAGGTGAAGCCCGCACAACAACTTGGGCAGTACCTGCAGATCCACCAGTTGCCCCAGATCTGGACCAAATTCTCGTTGTTGATGCACCAACTCAGGCACCACATATGCCTATTGTGATTCCAGGCCTTCAGGAGGCCTTAGCTTAGATTCTGATTGCATGTACCAGCCTTTCTCGGGCGGTCTCTGTTCCGGCCGCAGTAACCACTTCTCAGGCTGGGGGAGGTGCTCAGACTCCCACTGCCCGCATACCAACCTCCATCTTTCAGTGGTGCAGAGGGAGACGATGCACAAAGTTTCTTGGACATGTGTCAGAGGATACTCCGTACAACAGGTATTCTGGAGACCAGTGGGGTCTCGTTCACTACCTTTCAGTTCTCTGGGACTGCATTCAGTTGGTGGGAGGCTTACGAGAGGCGTAGGCTGGTCGGCGCAGCGCCCCTTACCTAGCAGCAATTCTCCGTTATCTTTCTGGAGAACTTCGTGCCTCAGTCCAGTAGAGAGGAGCTGCGCAGACATTTGGAGCAGCTTCATCAAGGTGATATGTCTGTGACGCAGTATGAGATGCGATTCTCAGAATTGGCCCGTCATGCTATCTTGTTGGTTCCCTCATACAGGGAGAGGATCAGGAGGTTTATGGATGGCCTCACTTATCCGCTGCGATTGCTTATGACCAGAGATAGAGTGTCTGGTGCTACCTTTGATGAGGTTGTCAACATTGCCCATCATATTGAGATGGTTCGCAGTCAGGAGAAGGTTGAGAGGGAGGCCAAGAGGCCTCGTGGACAGGGAGGATTTAGCGGTGCTCCTTCTAGGGGTGAGTTCCAACACGGTAGAGGTCGTCCTTTCAGACATGCCTAGACGGCTCGTCCAGGTCACCGTGGTGCATCATCTGTCCACGGTTCTCATAGTTATCAACATGACCGTTCATCTCTCGGTGCCCTCCCAACGCAGAGCTCGTCCTGTGCTCCATCGGGTCAGGGTTAGTCTATTCCAGGTCCTTCTGCCAGTTATCCCATTCTCGGGGCTCCCTTCAGTCTCCTGCACCAGCACCAGGGAGTTGTTATGAGTGTGGGGAGTTTGGTCACATGAGGAGAGAGTGTCCCCGTATAGTGGGAGGTCCAGCTCCGCAAAGGAGCCAGTCTATCTAATCAACACCAACTAGGGGTCGCCCGAGAGGGGGAGGTAGATCAGGGGGTGGCCAGGCCCCTTTCTATGCCCTCTATGCCAGACCAAATGCCATTGCTTCAGATGCTGTGATTACAGGTATTGTCTTTGTTTGCCATAGATATGCCTCTATATTATTTGACCCTGGTTCCACTTATTCATATGTTTCCTCGTATTTCGCTCATTTTCTGGATATGCCCTGTGAGTCTTTAGTTTTATCTATTTATGTATCTATTCCTATGGGTGATACTATTATTGTGAACCATGTATATTGGTCATGTGTGGTGACTACTGGGGGTCTGGAGACCAGAATGGATCTTTTGCTACTCAGTATGGTCGATTTTGATATGATATTGGGTATGGATTGGTTGTCTCCATGTCATGCTGTTCTAGATTGTCACGCTAAGACTGTGATATTGGCGATGCCGGGGTTGCCGAGGGTTGAGTGGAGCGGTTCTATAGACTATGTTCCTAGTAGAGTGATTTCATACTTGAAGGCTCAGCGAATGGTTGAGAAGGGTTGTCTATCCTATTTAGCTTTTGTGAGGGATGTTAGTGCAAAGACTCCGCCATTGATTCTATTCCGATGGTGTGTGATTTTCCGGATGTGTTTCCTGTAGACCTATCGGGCATGCCGCCTGATAAGTATATTGACTTCGATATTGATTTGGTGCCAGGCACTCAACCTATTTCTATTTCACAGTATCGTATGGAACTGGTGGAGTTGAAGGAGTTGCAGGGACAACTTCAGGAACTCCTTGATAAGGGGTTTATTTGGCCTAGCGTGTCACCTTGGGGTGCACCAGTTCTATTTGTAAAGAAGAAAGATGGTTCTATGAGGATGTGCATTGACTACAGGCAGGTTAACAAGGTCATCGTCAAGAACAAGTATCCTTTGCCACGTATTGATAATCTATTTGACCAGCTTAAGGGGCCGAGGATGTTCTCCAAGATTGATTTGAGGTCAAGGTATCACCAACTAAAGATTCGAGATTCGGATATTCTTAAACAGCTTTCAGGACCCGATATGGCCATTATGAGTTCCTTGTGATGTTTTTTGGGTTGACTAAAGCCCCATAAACATTCATGCATTTGATGAACTGTGTGTTTCAACATTATTTGGACTCGTTCGTTATTGTATTCATTGATGATATCCTGGTGTACTCTCATAGCCAGGAGGAGCATGCCCAGCATCTGAGGATTGTGTTACAGAGATTGAGGAAGGAGAAACTTTATGTAATATTCTCCAAGTGTGAGTTTTGGCTCGGTTCAGTGGCGTTCTTAGGGCACATAGTGTCCAATGAGGGTATTCAGGTGGATCCTAAGAATATAGAGGCGGTGCAAAGTTGGCCCAGACCGTCCTCAGCCACAGAGATTAGGAGCTTTCTTGGTTTGGTGGGCTATTACCGTCGTTTTGTGGAGGGTTTTTCATCTATTGCATTGCCCTTGACCAAATTGACCCAAAATGGTGCTCCATTCAGGTGGTCGGATTAGTGCAAGGAGAGCTTTCAGAAGCTCAAGACTGCTTTGACCACGACCCCAGTTCTAGTTCTGCCATCAGCTTCTGGTTCGTACATAGTGTATTGTGATGCCTCAGGGATAGGTATTGGATGTGTTCTGACGCAGGAGGGAAGAACGATTGCTTATGCTTCGCGCTAGTTGAAGACCCATGAGAAGAACTATCCTGTCCATGATCTAGAGTTTGCAGCTATTATTCACGCCTTGAAGATTTGGTGGCACTATCTGTACGGGGTTCATTGCGAGATTTACACTGATTATCATAGTTTGCAGCATCTGTTCAAATAGAAGGATCTTAACTTGCGTCAGCGGAGGTGGTTGGAGCTTCTCAAGGACTATGATATCACCATTCTGTACCATCCGGGAAGGCCAATGTAGTGGCCGATGCCTTGAGTCGCTGGGCGGAGAGTTTGGGGAGTTTAGTGTATCTTCCAGCAGCAGAGAGACCCTTGGCATTGGATGACCAGGACTTAGCTAGCCAGCTTGTCAGATTGGATATTTTGGAGCCGAGTCAGTATTGGCTCGTGTGTTCTCCAGGTCTTCTCTTTATGATCATATCAGTATGATGACCCCCATCTGCTCGTCCTCCAGGATAGGGTTCGGCGAGGTGATGCTAGAGATGTGACTATTGGTGATGATGGCGTGTTGAGATGCAGGGACGGATATGTGTGACCAATGTGGATGGGCTTCGGGAGTTGATTCTTGAGGAGGCCCACAACTGGTGGTATTCCATTCATTCGAGTGCCGCGAAGATGTACCAGGATTTGAGACAACAGTATTGGTGGAGGAGGATGAAGAAGGATATAGTTGGGTTTGTGGCTCGGTGTCTCAACTGTCAGGAAGTTAAGTATGAGCATCAGAGACCGGGTGGCTTGCTTCAGAGGTTAGAGATCCCAGAGTGGAAGTGGGAGCGGATTACCATGGATTTCGTAGTTGGGCTCCCACAGACTTCGAGGAAGTTCGGTGCTATTTGGGTGATTGTGGATCTGCTGGCCAAGTCTGTGCACTTCGTTCCAGTTGATACTACTTACTCTTCGGAGTGGTTAGCTGAGATTTAGATTCGAGAGATTGTTCGCCTTCATGGTGTCCCAGTTTCCATCATTTCATATAGAGGCACACAAGTTACATCACAGTTTTGGAGGGCCGTGCAGCGAGAGTTGGATACTCAGGTTGAGTTGAGCACAACCTTTCACCCTCAGACGGACGGATAGTCCGAGCACACTATCTAGATATTGAAGGACATGTTACGCGCTTGTGTCATTGGTTTTAGGTGTTCATAGGATTGGTTTTTGCCGCTCGCGGAGTTTGTATATAACAACAATTATCAGTCGAGTATTCAGATGGCTCCGTAGGAGGCTTTATATAGGAGGCAGTATAGATCTCCAGTGGGATGGTTTTAGCCGGGTGAGGCTAGGCTCATGGGTACAGACTTGGTCCAGGATGCATTAGACAAGGTGAAATTGATTCAGGAGTGGCTTCACATGACGAAGTCTAGTCAGAAGAGCTATGCTGACAGGAAGGTCCGTGATGTGTCTTTCATGGTCGGGGAGAAAGATCTGCTGAAGGTATCACCCATGAAGGGTGTTATGAGTTTTGGGAAGAGGGGCAAGTTGAGCCCTCGGTTCATTGGGCCTTTTGAGGTACTTCAGAGGATCGGGGAAGTGGCTTACAAGCTTGCCTTTCCACCTATCGTGTCAATTGTGCATCTAGTATTTCATGTTTCTATGCTCCGAAAGTACATCGGCTATCTGTCCCATGTTTTGGATTACAGCACGGTTCGGTTGGATGGTGATTTGACTTATGATGTGGAGCCGGTGGCCATTTTGGAGCGGCAGATTCAGAAGTTGAGGTCAAAGATATAGCTTCAGTGAAGGTGCAGTGGAGAGGTCAGCCTGTGGAGGAGGCCACTTGGGAGACCGAGCGGGAGATGCGGAGCAGATATCCACACCTATTTGAGACTCTGGGTATGTTTCTAGACCCGTTCGAGGACGAATGTTTGTTTAAGAGGGGTCATTTCGAGAATTATAGCCCCGTTTCCCTAATTTCTGCTTCTTTTGTGTGTTACATATGTACTATGTCTTACCGGGTTGGTTCGAGTTCGGGTTCGGAGTGGTTTTGGAGTGAATTAAAATACTTAATCTTTTAATTGGATGTTTAAGTTGGAAAAGTCGACCGAACGTCGACTTGTGGAAAAATGACCTCGGATTTGAATTTTTATGGTTTCACTAGCTCCATTAGGAGATTTTGGACTTAAAATTAGGCTTGCATTGGCGAAAGATAGAATTTTGGCGATTTTAGCCGGCATGGAAATTTTGATATCGCGGTCGGATTGGATTTCTGGAAGTTGGAATAGGTTCGTGGTATCATTTTTGACTTGTGTGTAAAATTTGAGGTCAATCGGACGTGGTTTGGTAGGTTTCGGTGTCGTTTGTGGAATTTGAAAGTTTAGAAGTTCTTTAGGCTTAAATCCGGGTGTAATTCGTGTTTTGATGTTGTCTTGAGTGATTCGAAGGTTCAACTAAGTTTGCATGGGGTTATATGACTTGTTGGTATGATCGGTTGAGGTCCCGGAGGCCTCTGGGTGATTTCAGGTTGTTAACGGCTTGATGGGAGTTGAGGAATTACAGCTGAAGCTACTGCTACAGGTGAAACCGCACCTGCGGAGTGGGAACCACAGGTGCGAGCTTGCAGAAATGAAGGAGGAGCCACAGATGCTACTAAGGAGGGACTGTGCAGATGACGCACGTGCGATGGAATTCCCGCACCTGCGATGGTCGCAGAAACGGATTTAGGGGCGTAGCTGCGAGTTTGTACCGCAGGCGTGATGTATTTCCCACACCCGTGAAGACCACAGATACGGTCACTGGATCACAAGAGCGGAGGCTGAGTTTAGGGATTTTTCCGCAGAAGCGGGGCTTTACCCGCAGATGCGGAAATGGAGAGAGATTTTCACCATTTTCATCATTTGTGAGCTCGAATTTGGGGATTTCGAGAGAGATTTCAGAGTAATCACTGAGGTAAGTTCCTTTTGCCATTTATCTTCAATAATGGTATTTCTCCACTGATTTCGCACCTAGTTGGTGAGTGTTTGAGGTGAGATTTGGGAGATTAGGACTTGGGAATTGGAGAGTGAATTTTGGGGTTTTGGAGGGGCAATTGAGGTCGGATTTTGATAAATTTGATATGGTTAGACTCGTGTGTGAATGGAATTTTGAGTTTTGTGACTTTCGTCGGATTTCGAGATGTGGGCCGGGAGGGGGG